>PGWS01036892.1:0-48966 GCA_002896235.1 Cicer reticulatum
TACCGGCTGGATTGGTGCTCGAAAAGAGTGGAGCATGGGAAGATGCATGAGCAATTTTTCCTCTGTTAGGTTGTTGAACGGCAGAACCACCGTAGTCAGCTGGAATACAAGATTGATCCGGGACTGGCGAAAAGGATAATTGGGCCGATGTCAGATGGAGCGAGAGATTGCCAGGACCGCTATACCAGGCAGAAAGCCGAGTCAGAGCTTTCCATTAATTCAGTGATGATCACAATCACACAACTATTTGGCATGAAAATAGCAAAAAGTTTTGAGATCCCAGCGTCGTAGAAATGATGCAGCACCTATCTCATCAGAGCGTTGGATCTGACTTTCTGAGGAGACGGATCCTTCATGAGATAGATGAATGAGGAAATGTAGTCACTTCGAGGATAGATGTTGCTCATCATTGGAACTTGGGGAGTGTGTGGAGGTCACCCGTGTTATTGTAGTTGCTAGGGTATGATCAGATTAGTTTCGTGTATAGGGACTTGATGTCTTTCTTTTGGTGGTTGTACTTATTTTATTTTGGGATGACTGTAACTAAACTTATATGATTAGTTGACTTCTGTTTGGTGGATCCATGTTCCTCCTTTTTGACGTGGCCATAGGGTGGAGTAGCATTCTTGGAGCAGTACTTTTGTGCAATTGTCTGTTGAGAATACCTCAGGATTATGAGCGATGCCTGATAGGTCTCATAGCCCAGTCTATTTTGTTTAGTTGTATAATTTGGATTATCGTCTCAAAAACTATTTTAGTTTGTTTGTAATTGATTATGTCTTTTGTCTTTATGTTACAACGAGTTATTTTTATTTTTATTTTTTTGAAAAAAAGTTACACTCGCGCTGTTAAAAATTGGGGTGTTACATTAGTGGTATCAGAGCTTTGGTTTAGATTGTAGGTCAACATGTAGGTTGGGAGTTGCTATCTGATCATGTGTCGGGTTAAGTTGTTTGAGTTGTCAGGTCTGGTGTAGTTGTTATGTATTGATGTAGTTGGAAGTTATTTTTGGAATTATTCTAAGGGGTGTTGATATTTCTTCTTGATGTTGGTTTTGAGGAAACAATGTCTCCAAGAAGGGATGAAACTACAAGAGTCAACGTCAATGGGGATGATCAAATGGATGAAGCTATGAATAACATGATTGCTTCTGTTGCTATACAGACTGCTGCAAAGACTCTTCGGGATCTGGAGAAGAGGGAAAAAGAGATTCGTGCTGTTGAGTCAAGGGGATTGGAAGATTTTCGTCGTTATAATCCTCCAAAGTTCAAGGGTGAGAAGAGCCCAGAAAAAGCTGATCAATGGATTAAAGAAGTGGAAAGATCTTCGAAATGATTAATTGTCAGGTAGGGTTGAGGCAAATCATGACGACATGGGATTTATGAAGTGGTTCCAAGGACACATAGGCCATGTTGTTGATGGTAACTCGAAGATGATGGGTATGGATGGATTAAAGTTAGACTAATAGTCGATTTCATGTAAAGATCTAAGTGGATAGCTTTTTAAGAAGAATATTAGATGTTCGCATGGTAGATTGTAAGATGAGACTGGATGAAGTTTGATAACGGCCAAAGGGGTGTGAACACCATGGAATTATTGAGAAGACAGGGATTCCATTTGGAATAGCATTTGGTGCTTAGGTGTCAACAAAAGAGACTTGTATTGAAGTTAAGGGGTGCTGCATGTTAGGGGTAAATACTACCCTGGTTTGATAAAGTACACTTTGAGGAATAGTCGATACCTTGAGGGGTAAAGTCGAGCATTCGAGTTAAACTAGATTCATGACTCAGATTATTAGTATGAATCTCATGACGATTATAGGAGTGAGAATATATATTTTTTCGATAAGTGACAAATCTCTGTGTGGATTAGGAAATGGCAAGTGTGGATAGTGATTTTAGATGAAACTATAGACGCGTAAGTGTGATTTGGGTGAAGTATGGATAACACAAGGAGTTAAGTCTTAATGTATTGAAACCGCATGTTACTATTAAGTGGCATTGAATATAGAGTACGAGAATACTTAGAGATTGTAGCAATGTAAGCTTTGAGTGTGTCTTTAAATTATGGTAATTACTAGGAGAGTGTGTAGATTTTGATAAGTGGGGGATTATTCGAGATTTGACTTGGGACCCTAAGAGCGGTGATCTTGATCAATGATTTAAATCCACAAGGTTGGATGGAGGACCAAATAAGCCTAAAATTGTTCATTGAGTAGTTGAGGTAGGCAAGTGATAAATAGATTCATGTTATGGATGGAAGTGTTTGAGATTTCTTAAACATGTTGGTGTTATAATTAGAAGTAGTTTTATTAGTGAGATACTAATCGGTTAGATCAATGATGAATAAGACCATGTATTGATTTAAAATGAATGGATGAAATTAGACGGTATGATGAGATTGGAGATTTCGAGGATCAGGATTTTAAATTTTATTCAATGATAGAAGTGAAAAAGAAGAAATAACAAATGATTTATGGATTAGATGTTGGTCTTGGAGTCAAGCATTAAGATTTAAAATGAGATTTAATGACTAGCATGGACCGATGAAAATATGTGGGTCTTTGAGATATTTTACTGCAAAGTTAGAGGATGGGTTTATAGATGTGCTCCATAGGAGCTTATTGGGAAAATTTGAAGAAATAGTTTTCTTTGGACGTTCGATGTGATTCTTTCAGTTTGAAGCATCTCGATGAAGGTTGAGAGGAATAAGAATCAGTGAGTGAACCAAATTTGGAAAATGTGCCAAGAAAGCTGTTGACGCAACACGTAGAGTGTAGCTTAGTCAATTCAAGATTCATGAAACAATTATCTCACCATAGTTTAATTCAGACATGTGAAATATATAGGTATCCAATCCTATACAAAGCACTACTTAGTACATTGTAATCCGGGGGTTGCTATTGTGTCTGTCGATCAACATAGTTAAATCATTTGTTTTGGTAGGGAGATTGAAATGAGCAGAATGGAAAAGTTTGGTGGAACTAGTAAAGGCTTGATTTATTGAAAATCATATATCATCTGAAGATGTATCAAGGTTCGAGTAGAAATTTAAGGTTTGTATATAATGGAAAAGTGATGGAGTGAACACATGTGTTTGACAATGTCATAATGGAAAGATAATCCATCAAGCTGCAAATAAGGACGCACAGAATTGAGAAGTATCATAAGAATGTTGGTAGTAGACTGTTGGGAAAGTATTTTTCGCGGTTTGTCAGAATTGCGAAGTATGTAGGAAATGGATTAGTGAAGCGTGAATTTTGTGATGGTGGTTATAGGCATGAGACAGTTAGGTTTAATCAGGAATGCAATCAAGTGCGAGTTTTGTTGAGATGTGACGGCTTGAACGCAGCACTAAACTGAAAGCAGTCTGTGTGTTGATAATTGTGGTATATTTGCTTATGGCAGAGTTGTGACAAAATATTTGAAGAAGACTTTGATCATCCAACTGGATCGTTGGGATGTAACATTAAAGTGTATGATGACTAGACAAATCATTTGAATAAGGACATGGTGAGTTTGATGTAGTTGTGGTAGCTAAGAGTAAACAAGGATATATTTGGGCAATGGAGAAATTAAGTTGAGTTCTCAGCGTAAAATGATTTTTTGTATGCGATGTTACAAGTATATATATTGCTCATTTCTACCTACTAGATAGTGAAACATGTACGTCTAAACTAATGATCCCAATTAGATATTATTAAGAATTAATTTTATTTATTAAGCATAATATGTTAATTATCACGATCCGATATTTAACTAGTTCTATCTGTGTGTGATCTTAAATTACTCCACTTTTTTTTGCAATAACATCACGCATGTGGGAGTGAATGGGTAAAACAAGGCAAAGTAATGAGATTATAGGTGAAGAGAAAATAAGGAAACTGAAAAATAATTATAGCGGTTCTAGGGAGTTCCGGGTTTATGCTTTAAGGGTAAAGGATTAAGATTCACGGTTTGTGATTTAGGGTATAGGATTTAAGGTTAGGGTTATGGTTAAATTTAGGGTTAGGATTAAGGTTATGGTTAAATTTAGGGTATGGTTTAGGGTAAGGTCAAGGTTAGGTTCTAGGGTTAAGGTTTAGGGTATAGGATTAAGGTATAGGATTTAGGATTTACGGTTTATGATTTAGAGTATAGGGTTTATGATTAGGGTTATCGTTAAATTTTGGGTTAAGATTAGGGTTTAAGGTTTGAGTCATGGTTTAGGGTTAGGGTAGGGTCAGGCTTAGGGTTATGGTTTAGGGTTAGGGTTAGGTTAACGTTAAGGTTAGGGTTATGGTTAAATTTAGGGTTAGGGTTTGCTGTTAGTGTAAATGATTTGTGTTAGGGTTAGGTTTAGTGTTTAGGATTTAGGGTTATTGTAAATTAAGGTTAAGGGTTAGGGTTAGGGTTATGGTTTAGGATTAGGGTATAGGGTTTCGAGTTAGGGTGTAGGATTTAGGATTTACGGTTTATGATTTAGAGTATAGGGTTTAAGATTAGGGCTATCATTAAATTTTGGGTTAGGATTAGGATTATGGTTTAGGGTTAGGGTAGGGTCAGGATTAGGGTTATGGTTTAGGGTTTAGGGTTAGGGTTAGGATTAGGGTTGTTGGTGGAATGACCTCTATCCTTAGGAAGTTATATACAATATTATTAACTAGATTATCTAATTCTTTCCTAAGTGATGAACTTAATATTAAAACCAACTTGTTTAATATTAATTTCAATTTAACAATAATAGATTCAAAAATTTATTCAAAACTGAGATTCAAGAACACGTGTATTATCACGATAAAGAGTATAAAGATAGAGAAGTGTGCACCATGGATTTTTATACTGGTTGGACAATCAATTCGATAGTCTACATCCAGTCCTGAAATCACTTACCGATTCCAGCCTTTTCTAGAAATGATTTGAGTATGTTTACAGACTTTCCAGCACTTAAATGCCTATACATCTAACTCAACATCAATCTACAACAACAACCAATCTATCCTTAAGAGCTAATCACCAAGCTCTAGCAAGATCAGATTGAGATCTCTTTTAGGTAATCACACACACTCTAAAAGATGACCACCAGTTTCACAATACTAAATTTCCACACACTTTCTTTTACAAAGATGATTCTTTCAAAAAGACTAAAACACTTGATTCAATCACATTGAATTCTCACATTAAGTATTTGCCAATAATGTTTGTGAGTTATAATAGTTTTTCTCAAAGTGTATTTTTCGAAAAGTCAATAAGATTCTTTTAGTTCTTTCTATGTATTTCTATATATTTTAAAAATTGTGATTGATTCAGTTTATATAGTTTCAAAAAAACTTCAGACAAATCGATTTCCCAATCGATTTTATTAATGCATATTACCAGCTCAATCGATTTCACGTTTCTTTGTTTTTCTTGAAATTCTTGAAATAGATGAACTAATCGATTTGTTAATCGATGTTTTTAATGCATATATCAGAAACTGATACTCAGTTTATATCAGAGTCGATTGAATAATCAATTATAGTTGTTTTGTTCAAAATGTGAGATCAAACAATCGATTACTCAGTCGATTCACTTTCACTAACATAATCGATTTGGCAATGAGCTAATTTCTCCCTGTATCTCAGACACTCATTCAAATCGATTTTCCAATCGACTGATTTCTCCCTATAACTTAGACACTTAATCAAATCGATTTGCCAATCGATTGATTTCTCCTTGTAACTCAGATATTTAATTACAATCGATGTGCCAATGGATTATGCAGTATGTTTCTGATAAATGATGAACTGATTCATTTATGCAATCGATTATCCAATCGATTTCTTTTAATCATAGAACATAGGTTTGATAAAACCATTTAAGTAATCGATTTGTTAATCGATTAACTCAGTGAAAACTTTGTTCTGTGAATCAGAAAATCGATTAACCAATTGATTAGTAGAAAGCTTGTAACTTAAGAAAAGTATATCAATCGATTGTCCAATCGATTTTCTTTAATCATAGAACACGGGTCTGATAAAAACCTTTAAGTAATCGATTTGCTAATCGATTAACTTAGTGAAAAATTGGTTCTATGACTCAGAAAATCGATTAATCAATTGATTTACCAATTGATTGATTAACATACTTATTTTATGATTTCAGTTTTTAATTGGCAAATATTAGATGTGTGAAATCATAATGATGAATCTAACTAATGAACACTATGAACAATAGACACATTTACACATAATCTTCAAGCCTTGTATGATATGATCAATCTTTGCTTGATTGCTTGAGATCCAAGATTTGTTCAAGTGTAGTGTTTGATTCTTTCCTAAAATGTATCTCAACTCAAACTATTAGATTAATCAAATAATGCATATACATTGTATGTTTGAAAGTTATATCAAAATCATAGTCAAGGAGGCATATATCTTACAAGGGTTAGGGTTAGGGTTAGGGTTTGGGGTTAGTGTAAATGATTTGCGTTAAAGTTGGCTTATTTTAGAGGTACCTTTTTATCAATTAAACTTAAATCTTAATTAAATAAATGTGTATGTAAATATTAGTGTGTACGATTTCCGAGTCCTTACTTTGGTCCTCTGGCTAGTCTACGGTCTGGTGGGAATACTGTACTAAACTCTCACTTATGATGTTTTCTATTGGGATTGTGCGAGCACAAGTCCGCCCAGAATAACAAAGTGCGAGGTCGGTAGGTTAGTTGGGTGATATATATTGGAGGTAAAAATTACAAGGTGGACCATGGAATGTAAGATAAAAAGGCTGTATCGTACATGTTCAGACAATATGAAAAGATGGAGTATAGCGTTGGAAACAAATAACTTAGGGTGAGTATGATTAGTGGAGTTTAGGTGTTATATGAGGCTGGTATAAGGGGTAATAACGTGCACTATTAAGAATTTAAAGGACTAAGGGGTTTTGATAGATGAGGCTATATAGGTATGTGTAAGGGTTAGTGGTTTAGTGTACTGGCCTTCTAGATTTTTCGGTTAGGGTAAGGGTTATGGTTTAGGGTTTAGGGTTTAGGGTTAGGGTTTAAGGTTTAGGGTATAGAGTTAGGGTTTAGGGTTATTGGTTAGTGTTAGGTTTTAGGGTTTAGGGTTAGGGTTTAAGGTTAGGGTTTAGGGTTAGGGTTAGGGTTAGGGGTTAAGGTTACGGTTTAAGGTTGAAGGTTAGGGTTAGAGTTTTTACGGTTTAGGGTTTAGGGTTAAGGGATATGGGTTAGGGTTTAGGGTTTATGATTAGGGTTAGGGGTACAGTTTAGGGTTTGGGGTTAGGATTTAGGGTTTAGGGTTTAGGGTTTAGAATTTAGGGTTAAGTGTTTAGAGGTTAGGTTAGGTTAAAGGTTTAGGTTAGGGTTTAAGGTTAGCGGTCTTAGGTTGTATGTATAGGGTTTAGTTAGGGTTAGGTTAAGGTTAAGGTTAGGTTTGAGGGTTAGGTTAGGTTTAGGGTTCAGGATAGCGGTAGGGTTTTTAGCGTTAGGGTTACGGTTAGGGTTATGGTTTAGGGTTTAGGGTTTAGGGTTATGGGTTAGGGTTTAGGGTTATGGGTTAGGGTTTAGGGTTTAGGGTTTAGGTTTAGGGTTAAGGTTTAGGGGTTAGGGTTTATGGTTTAGGGTTAGGGTTTATGGTTTAGGTTTAGGGTTAGGGTTTAGGGGTTAGGGTTTAGGGTTAGGGGTTTAGGGTTTAGGGTTTAGGGTTAGGGTTAGGGGTTTAGGGTTTAGGGTTAGGGTTAGGGTTATGGTTCGGGTTAGGGTTTAGTGTTTAGGGTTTAGGATTAGGGTTTACGGTTTAGGGATAGGGTTTAGGGTTTAGGGTTAGGGTTAGGATTTAGGGTTAGGGTTAGTGTTTAGGGTTATGGTTAGGGTTAAGGTTTAAGGTTAGGGTTAGGGTTTAGGGTTAAGTGTTTAGGGTTAGGGCTAGGGTTAAGTGTTTAAAGTTAGGGTTAGGATTTAGGGTTAGGGTTTTGGGTTTAGGGATAGGGTTTATGGTTTAGGGTTAGGGTTAGGATTTAGGGTTAGGGTTAGTGTTTAGGGTTATGGTTAGGGTTAGGGTTTAGGGTTAGGGTTAGGGTTTAGGGTTAAGTGTTTAGGGTTAGGGCTAGAGTTAAGTGTTTAAAGTTAGGGTTAGGATGTAGGGTTAGGGTTTAGGGTTTAGGGTTAGGGTTAGGATTTAGGGTTAGGGTTAGTGTTTAGGGTTAGGGTTAGGGTTTAGGGTTAAGTGTTTAGAGTTAGGGTTTAGGGTTAAGTGTTTAGGGTTAGGGCTAGGGTTAAGGGTTTAAAGTTAGGTTTAGGTTGTAGGGTTTAGGGTGTAGGGTTATGGTATAGGATTATTGTTATGGTTATGGATTTTAGTGTATAGGGTTTACTTTTAAAGTATAGGGTTAGGGTTTAGGTTATAGGGATTACGGTTTACGGTTAGGGTTTAGGGTTTAGGCTTTAGGATTAGGGTTTAGGGTTTATGATTTAGGGTTATGGTTTAGGGTTAGGGTTAAGGTTAGGGTTTAGGTTTATGTTTAGGGTTAGGTTTTAGGGGTTAGGGTTTGGGTTTAGGGTTAGGGTTAGGGTTTAGGGTTTAGGGTTAAGGGTTAGTGTTTAGGGTTAGGGTTTATGGTTAGGGTTTAGGGTTTAGGGTGTGGGTTTATGGTAGAGGTATGGTTTAGGGTTTGGGTTTAGGGTTTGTGGCGTAGGGTTTAGGGTTAAGATTTAGGGTGTAGTGTTATGGTATAGGATTATTGTTATGGTTATGGATTTTAGGGTATAGGGTTTACCTTTAGGGTATAGGGTTAGGGTTTAGGTTATAGGGTTTAGGGTTAGGTTTAGGATTAGGGCTTAGGGTTAGGATTTAGAGTTTATGGTGTAGAGTTAGGGTTGCAATTAAGGTTTTAAGGTATAGGGTTAGGGTTTAGGGTATAAGGTTTAGGGTTTGGGTTTAGGGTAAGGGTGTTAGGTTTAGAGTTAGAGTTTAAGGTGTAGGGTTGGGGTAAAGGTAGGGTTTAGGGTTTATGGCATAAGGTTAGGGTATGGCGTTACGATATAGTGTTAGGGTTAAAGGTTTAGGGTTAGGGTGTAGGGTTAGAGTATAGGGTTAGTTTAGGATTTTAGGGTGTAGTTTTTATGCTAGAGGGTTAGGGTATAAGGTTAGGGTTAAGGTTTAAGTTTAGAGTTAGGGTTTAGGATATAGGGTTAGGGTTAAGGTTTAGGGTTAGGATATAAGGTTTATTGTTAGACTATAGAGTATAGGGTTACGGTTAGGGTTTTCGATTTGGGTTTAGGGTTTAGGTTGTAGGGTTAGGGTAGAGGTATGATTGACGGTTTGGGTTTAGGGTTTATGGCATAGGGTATAGGGTTTACAGTTAGGGTTAGGGTTTGGGGATTTAGGGTACAGGACTTGGGGTTATGGTTTAGAGTTAGGATTAGGGTCAGAGTTAGGGTTAGGGTTAGTGTTCATTAGATACTCATATAAACCTTATGTGAAAATTGTGTGTGTAATACTTTAAAATAGGGTAATCGCTACGAGCAAGACTAACCAAAAACCAATTGCAATAAATTGCTACTTGCTACATGTGATCAATGTATAATATATTGATTTAAGAGTAATTTTTTTATATTCATGAGAACATGTAGGGAACGATTTCATGAGGCAATGTTAATCTCAAATTCCAAATTACAATTAATTAAATATTAAAAGGAGAGGTACTTGAATAATGTTTGTTGGGATTATACTCAACAATAAAAGTCTAGGTGTAAACCCGCTTTATTATTATAAACATTAACTTAAAATAAAAATAAGAATGAAGTAAGTTTTTTTACTTAGAATAGAACGTTAAATATTATTATAATTTATAGAATTGCAAAATTTAAAGTTTAAATTTAAATATAACGTTTAGCTTAATAATTCATATATTTTTATTTATTATTATTACAAATCATGTAAAATATTATTGTTTTTCAATTATTATATGGGTGTATGCGAGAGATATAGAATGGAGGAAGAAACTATGAACAATATTAATTAAAAAATATTAAGAACACATTCTTTGACTCTTTATTTTCAATACAATCTCTTATAAAATTCATGAGTCGCATCAAATATATATAAAATCAATATACTGTGGTATAAATTTATTTTTAAAATGATGAGATTCCATTCAAATTTTAATTAATAAGAAACTGTATTAAAAAAGAGTATGCAGTGTGTTGTAACCACTTCTAAATTAAAACATTAATTATACTAGTTTAATTTGTTCAAGTGATGACTGTACATCGATCTCATTGCTCCCATTTGCTTCCAAGGATTCTTTATATGTCATTCCAATGTAATTATGTGGATTTTCATCATCAACAAATTCTTTAGCTGGGACAATGAATTTGTCCAAAGAAGGTCCATGAAGGGTAACAACAGATATCCTTTGCACTTTGTTTTTGTTAACAATAACTCGATGGTCATGACTTTTGTATTTTCCATTGGTTAAGATCTACGATCAAAATAATTATTAATTTAGAAAGGAAGGCACAATATTATTCAAAATAACAAAGTTATCCATTAATTTGACTCTGTAAGAAAGTTAATACTAGGGAAATTTTTGTAAGCAAATCATTAATGCATATGAAATTTTGAAAGTTAATGATCTTATATTAAAGGATAAAAGAATACATCTATTATATTAAAGGATAAAAGAATACATCTAATATTTCAATACATCTATTATTTTTATGTATGTGTAATTAGGCATAATATAAATTATTGATTTGTTAATTATCATATAATATTACTCATTTTATATTTTAAAATAAAGAGGAGTCAACTCCAAAGTTTCGAATATTAGAAAAATCAATTAATTTAAAAAAAAAAGTACCTCAAGATGATCACCAATTTCCTTTATGTGATAGGTTATAGGACATAGAAGCTATCTCTTGGAGCTTCAATTTCACCATTATGCGTTCAAAATCTTATCATTGCAAAAACAAAAGGTGCTAATTTTGTTATCGGCTTGTATTTATAAATTTGGGGAAATAGCACAAACCTTATTCATAACATTGCTTTTCTGAGGAAAATTTATGAGCATGCTCAAGGGTATATCTTAACATTCCAATTACGGCAGATTCAGTCACTAGGTTATCACAGTTTGCAGGATAATTAAGAAATTGTTAAATTTATATTAACTTTAATGAAATAAAAAAAAAAATATTGAATAAAAGAGATGGTGACATAAGTTGAAAGGCTACCTGGGATGTCAAAAATTTGCTTTGTTGGTGGAAATAAGCTCAAGGAGATAAAGCTATCATGAAGAGCTTAAGGAAATAAGTTGTACATATTATAATGTAACCCAAAATACATTACATAAACATAGATGGTCTTTCATAGATTGTTCAGACAATATAATGCATAATGTAACCAGTGTCTGAGATTTTATTATCTACCAGAATAGACTACATAAATTGCAATATCTATTGTTGATGAAAGATACAAAACATTGTATGCTTTCGAAGTCCCAGAAACTATTTTAGCGGCTAACAAATTGAAATAATTGGACGAAGACAGATGATATTAAAAAGTAGACGCAATGGAATTGTTTACATTTATCTAGGTTTTAGAATCTTCATGTTAAAGAAGCTGGTTTCAAACTAGAAGTCACTCTATTTATCGGTATAAACTGACATCAATAACAGAAAGCATTGATTTATAGTACTGTAATTATAAGTAAAGAATTAGATATATGAATTGAATATCAATGAGCTAGAAAGAGTAGGAATCAAGCAAAGCACTTAACTTATATTGCGAAGGTTGTTCCGTTGATTCTCTAAATCAGCAACATTGGATCTGCAGAATTAAAAAAATTTATCAAATCAAACATTTTCACATTAATTATATCCCTACAAAAAGAAATTATCAAAATATGTTACCAATTGGTTGAAATAATATATAAAATTAAAAAACAATAATTAAATTGATCATTTATACTAAGAAAAATGTCACGGATGAGTTCCACTTCGAATTCAACCTTGGTGTCTAATTTGATCCTAGTTACAGAATTTCTTTATTGAATTATTATCGAATTCTCTTTATTATTCTTGTCCTAAAGTCTTAGTGACAGAACCTTTAATTCCAAATAAACCCTAATTCCGTAGTAGATTTAAGATTAGAATTAAGCATTACCGTACATGAATTCTCTTTTTAAATTATTGTATTTGCAACTAATTTAATTGGTTTTATGACCTGCATCTATCTCTAGACTACAAATTCGTAAATTTTTCATCTCAAGCATTCGTAAAGTCCACTTCCGTTTCAAAATACAAATCGTAGAACATTTTAATGTTGATCAAGCAATAAAAAGCATTAAGCACAGAGATGAGAAAAATAATTCAATAAATTCATTCATATAACTGGAAATCAAATCAAAAAATAAGGATTTCATCTTATTATACTCATCCCTAACAATTAGGGTTTAGTTACTCATGACAGAGATATAAAAGATAGAGATTAGAGAAGAATTTTAAGAAAAATTCATTAATGATCCTTGATAAAACTGCTTCAATGCTGTTAGAAACGGTCGTCTTTGAGTTTCTCTGCTAGGGCACAAGTCTTTCAACTTTCCAATAGTCAAAAAGATCCCTAAACAGTGAAAAATTGAGTTTTTATGAATGATGATGCGCGTCGCGCGCCACAGGCGCAACTGGCGCGATTCAGGCGCACAGCATCTACTGTTTGACGTATACTGCATTTTACGCCTCTTTCGAGTTTGACTTTGGTTTCGGTGTCTTCATGAACGTTGTAGCTACGGATCTTAGCTTTCATTTGCACTTGGTTTGACTCCAATTGAACATCTACAACTATAGATATGGCTGAAATACTCTACATAGGTCATGTTGATTTGTCACTAAAATTCAGCATTGCACCAAAACAAAGTAAAAACGCAAAACTCCGAAAAATCTCTACTTAATCAAGAAAATAAGAACATAAAAATTTCATTAAATAAAAGAAATAAAATTAACAAAATATATCAAATAAATCCTTAAATTAACTAATGAATAAAAGATAAATAAGACTACAAACAATAAAAAATATGCATATGATAAAGAGTCATCACAACCTCAAACTTAATCTATTGTTTGTCCTCAAGCAACAATTACGTTCAGATTTGGTGCAGTTAAAAGCAAACTTAAACTCAGTTCCTCAAATCAAATCAAACTCAATTTTCAAAGTTGCAGTTACTACAAAACATTCATCATGCTCCACGGTTGCTTACAAAAAAAAAACAACACAATTTGTATACTTTAGCATTCATTCATCAAGTTCAACTTTCTCTTCGCACAATCTCATCAAAATTTCTCTCAAGTGTTTAGAAAGTGTTATGAATTTATCACTCAAATCCAAGAACATGCATCACGCTACCATAGGCTTGAAAAAATTCTAGTTAGCAATAACAATGCAGTAAACACATACATTTTTGGAGGACTTTCGGGTTGTAATGGGGCTTAGGTAAGGGTATGACATTTTGGGATAGTTTGTTTTACTATTTGGAGTTAGACATACATTTCCAAATTATTCTACTATTTTGTTATTTTTCTTCACCTTTTCATTCTGAAAATTCTCAAACATTGACAAAAGAACTAAGAAGATATTATTTACCAAAATACACAAACTGATTTTTTTTTCTAATTTCTTTCTTCTTTTTCTTATTTTTTTTCTTATTTTTTTTTTTTTTGTGAGAATCACCACCCCAAACTTAAAAAATTTGCTATCCCATGAGCAACCCCAAACTTAAAACTTTATCAAGACAATAAATTTTTTTTCTACCTAACTCCAAGTAAGGTGATTTAATTAAAGTCAAGTATTTGGCTTGTAATGTGGCTAGTAACCGAAATAAAAGGGCAAGGCTCAAAGGGGCTAGCAAAGGGTAAAATTTTCATAGGGTAGTTAGAAAGGCTCAAACGACCAATAAAATTGTCTCAATGTATGCATAAATTACAAGTGATACAAGTCAGAATTAGTGCAAGTTCTAGAAAGATAACATATGTCTAGATAATCACACAACAAAGAATTTAAGTGTTTAGGCTCAAAAGCTCACAGCTAGGATAATAAGAAAGAGCATGAACTATCTAAATGATGCCAAACATGTCACTACAAAATTAATTTATTTTTTTTATTTAAAAAATGCGAGTGAGACTTCGACAACCAATGAGTAATCAACAATGCATGAATTAGTGAAACTTATCGAATTGAGCAATGATATGAGCAAAGAAATGGAGTTTAAATTTCAAAATCCCAAACATAAAACTTAAGACCAAATGCAAGTTGTTAATAATTCTTCATCATAGTGCACGTTTACACTGAATTAGAAAGAAACAAATTCAAAAAACAAAAATAAGATTGCAAAAAATAAAAGTTATCTCTACCTTTGGGTTGCCTCCCACAAAGCGCTTCTTTAAAGTCATTAGCTTGACGTCTCAACTATTGTCAAGGTGACATATATGACAGGAAGAACACATCATCATTTTTATTCTTTTAGTTTGATAGAAATTTCATGAACTTGAGAAATAAAAGATGTTGCTTCCATGTCCTTCTCAATTGGACATTGATGAACAATGCATAGATTGAATTTCGAACTTTATCAATCTCTTCTTTTTTCTTTTACTCGTTAGTCTTTTCCTCTTGCTTATCTTCTTCTACCACAACAATGAAATTATCTTTAATATTCAACTTCTCTTCCATCATCTCAACCTTAACCACTTGCTCAAATAACCTCTCACATTGACTTTCAAATCTTTCAATTGAAACCATGTTATTCTTTATGAATTCAACCAAAACGTTTGTAATGTGAAAGTCTTTGTCATCTAATTCTTTGGATAGAATTTTATGAGGTAGAATTTGTTCCCAATTGATCTTTTTAATATAACACTCGTCGTTTTCTATAACTTTGACAAAAAAATCTTCATATTCTATTAGGTCATCTGAACAATGTCCATTCTTATGTGCTTCTCCGCAAAAGTCACACCTAAGAGGCTGCATCGGAGGGATCTGAGGGTGATATCTTAAAAATGTATAACTCAAAATTTGCCCCTCAATCATGCGACATATACCAGATATAAGACAAGTATCACACTCTTCATATAATTGTAGTAGAATATCATCATTATAATCTTCCATGTGTTACAGCAAATAGTTATCTCAAACAAAGAAGAGACAAACCACTAGCTAGACATGCCATTAGCAAGCTTAGCAAATAAAATTAGAAAATAAAAGAATTTTTTTTCCAAAAAAATAAAATCAAAAATTTTATTGCAGAGCAAAAAATTTCAATTTAGTAGATAAATCAAATTCAATAGTGATATGGCAATCCCCGACAACAGCGCCAAAAACTTGATAGCGTTTCAGCAAGTGTACTGAATCGTTGCAAGTAATAATTAAAACGGTAGTACCGAGTGTCGAACTCAAGGATTGCGTTTTACTATTGAATTATATTTAATTACAAAAATTGAACAGAAAGTTCCCAAATTGATTGAAATAATATTTAAAATTAAACACAATAATAAAATTGATCCTTTATACTAAGAAAAATTTCAGGGATGAGTTTCACTTCAAATCCAACCTTGGTGTCTAATTTGATCCAAGTTACTGAATTCCTTTAGTGAATTATTACCGAATTCTCTTTATTATTCTTGCCCTAATGTCTTAGTGACAGAACTTTTAATTCCAAAGTAACCCCTAATTCCTTAGTAGATTTAAGATTAGAATTAAACATTACCGTACATGAATTCTCTTTTTAAACTGTTGTCTTTGCAACTAATTTAATTGGTTTCATGACCTGCATCTATCCCTAGACTACAAATTCATGAATTTCTCATCTGAAGCATTCGTAAAGTCCTCTTCCGTTTCAAAATACGAATCGTAGAACATTTTAATGTTGATCAAGCAATAAAAAGCATTAGGCACAGAGATGAGAAAAATAATTCAATAAACTCATTCATATAACAAGAATTTAAATCAGAAAAATAAGGGTTTCATCTTATTACACTCATCCCTAACAATTAGGGCTTAGTTACTCATGACATAGATATAAAAGATAGAGATTAGAGAAGAATTATAAGAAAGATTCACGAATGATTCTTGATAAAACTGCTTCAATGCTGTTAGAAACGGCAGTCTTTCAGTTTCTATGCTAGGGCACAAGTCTCCCAACTTCCCAATAGTCAAAAAGATCCCTAAACAGTGAAAAATTGAGTTTTTATGAATGCTGATGCGCGTCGCGCGCCCCAGGCGCAGGAACGCCTGGATAGTGTGAAAGGCTGGAAATGCGCCTCAGGCGCAGCTGGCGCACTTCAGACGCACAACATCTGTTGTCTGACGTATACTGCATTTTACTCCTCTTTCGAGTCTGACTTTGGTTCCGGTGTCTTCATGAAAGTTGTAGATATGGATCTTAGATTTCATTTGCACTTGGTTTGACTCCAATTGCACATCTAAAACTCCATATATGGCTGAAATACTCTACATAGGTCATTTTGATTTGTCACCAAAATTCAGCAATGCACCAAAACAAAGTAACAACGCAAAACTCCAAAAAATCTCTACTTAATCAAGAAAATAAGAACATAAACATTTCATTAAATCAAAGAAATAAAATTAACAAAATATATCAAATAAATCCTTAAATTAACTAATGAATAAAAGATAAATAAGACTAAAAAAATAAAAAATAAAATATGCATATAATGAAGAGTCATCAGTAACAACGACACTTACATCAATATATAACAATCAATAATCTGTTTGAACCAATATAGAACTATTTCACTTTTACATGTTCACGGCTACTCTAACTCTATACACTCATCTTTTATTATCATCATCATATAAAATTATCACAATGCATTCATCTTTTATCATCACATCACATAAACTCGTTTAATCAAACACATAAATAAAATTCATTCGACACTTAATATCACAATAATATCAAATATCACACATTTAAAGGGATTAAATCAATCAACACCTTACAAATATTTCTATTCTATATTTTAATCTCACAATTTGCATACTTTCATATTAATTAATTTATCCCTCAAACGGCTACTGCCGTACATAGCGAGCCCTAGACAAATCCTTGGGAAATACGATTTTCCCGTTCATCTCGCAATATATTATACTCATGAATTCAAACGTTCTTTCACCCCTTACTTTATTTAAACGCTTTCACACACGAATACGATTCCACCAGAAAACAGTCTTTGTTCATTGACTATTTGTCCTTCAATCTATCTAACTCGACAATTTATGGGTCAATGTTAAAAATAAATTATGAGAAGGAATTCTAAATTTAATTTTGAAATTCGGTCAAGAAATCTTACTATAAATCAGAAAATAAATCAGTGGAGAATATAGTCATTTTTCACACGTTCGTTTTGGCATTGGTTTCACTCAAATCGGACTTACGGTGAAAAAGATAACAAATTTTGTAAATGGAGAAATCGGATATTTAGGGAGAAATTTGGATGGTTAAAAATCTGAAAAAGTATTTTAATTGACTAACTCAATAAATTAAATAACATACTGAAGTTTAGACAAAAACAAAGGAAGTTATCGGTCATCGGAATCGATTTTCTTCTCTTTTCTCTTAGTGCGACTGCTGCTTTTTCTCAATATCCCATGTCATGAACTCTCTATTTCTAATATCTTTCTACTGTAGCACTTTCATAGTTTGTTAGAATATATTTATTTTTTGTTTTTAACATATTAGTTATTGTTAAACTAACTCATTAAACTCTATTTTATTTTATTTGTTTTACAAGGTCCAACTAATTACATACTTATTTTAATTTATTTATTTGTCACAAAAATAATATCTTTTAAATTATCAAATTAAAAGATTATTATATTATGTAAATAGTTAACATGACAATAAAAAAATATAACATCAATATTTTATATAAGCTACTAAATCAATATTTTAATATAAATTTATAAAAATTTACAATCACAAAGTAGTAGGAATAAACTTTCCAATCCAATTAATTTCACTCAAAACCGATTCCTATTTTTTTGTTATACCCATTTAAACTTACTTACATCATAATCTTTTTCTGTAGAAAACACTATAATTTTGGTAATTTAATTAAAATATCAAACGATGTCCGATTTGAATAAATGATAACATTTTTTGAAATCTTAAGATGTCTGATTTATAAATATAATTTTTATTTGATATAATAGACATTCAATTAATGCAGTTTAATAAAATAAAGTATATAGATTAAAAAAAACGGAATAACATATTATTTTCAAACATGTAACTCAGTGTTTTCTATCAATTCTCAATGAAAATTAATGAAACCAGTGTCTATTTCGTATTTAATGAAGTCTAGTTTCTGATGGGGATAAGAATCAACTCAAAATACTATTTATGGAGAAAGTTATGAACAAAATACCAAAGATATACCTATACGAATTCAAATATAGCATTATACTATTTTCACTTCAAACTTTATATTTTCAAGTTCATATGATCAACTAAGTAAAATACATTCTAAATTCACCATAAAACTAGTTAATTATCAATATTAAACAATTATCATCTCATCACCAACCCAACAACAATACTCAACAATCATAATAAAACAACAACTCTTCATAATAATTAATACAAACACCTAACATGCATTATTAATAATCAATGATACTAAATCAAATAAGATTATCTAAATACTCAAATATGCAAATCATGAACATATATTAGGAACATGCAATTAAGATCTCTAAGCACATCTAAGAAAAGTTTTAAGAGGATTTTCTATGTTATCTTCAGAAGAGATTTGAGACCCCAAAGTTTGATTGTAATTCATTCTTCTACAAGTGAAATCCTAACTCATCTTCAAGTTTTCATCTTTCTTCTCAACATGCAAGAACTCTAAACTTCTTCTCCTATATTGAAACACTAGGTTTCCTTTTCTTCTTTCTCATAATTCATCATTTCACTCTCCCTTTTGGTCCTCTTTTACACTAATATAAGTGTGGAGGTTGTTTCTCTGATGAGATGAGGAGCTTGCGAATGACATTCAATGGAGAGAAGCCAACGAAGAATATACGTGGAAGCTATAAATCTAGCCTTGATTTGATCATCAATTGGTTGTAAATAGACAATTTTAGGTTTTCCTTTGAAAAGAGATAATCCATGATAGATGAAAGATAGAGAACCAATAGAAACCCAAGCAAATGAGCTAAGATATTTTGTCTTCTAACCAATGTAAAAAGCATATTTATTAGGATTGATATGTTGACCAAAAATACTTACATATCTATCAAAGAGACTTTGAAGGTTGTTAACATTAGAAAAAGTCGCCTTGCAAAAAAATATCAAGTCATCACCGTACAAAATATGGAAAGGAACAACAATGCCTCTACGACCATTTTCAAGGTAAGAGAACCATCATCCATATACATATCTTAGTGGGGAAATAGGGTGACCACGGCCACTCCAATGTCCCCAACAATTTTTTTAAAATCAAAATGATCTATAAATTAATTACAAAAAATACTAATTAAAATAATACACTACATCTTTCAATTTAAATTTCAATTGGATGTGTTTTAAGATTCGTCTAGAGATATAAAATTCAAACTAATGATATGACAAATTCAAATAAAAATCGAAATCAATTAAGTTGATTTTTTTTTCTATTTCGAGTTCAATCTGAATCAAACCAAATAAACTCAATCTTCGTTGATTTGAGTATGATTTTACTTCATTTAAAATCGACAACTTATATCTGACTAAAACCATTAGACTATATAGTGTTATTTTAAATATATGTTGTATTTAATGATTTTTTAAGCATTTACATATTATTTTTCGCATTGTAGTTTAAAAAATGTTTACGTAATTGTTTTAATAATATAAAAATTGAGTGTTACAAAAAGAAAATTTTATATTTTTAAAATAAGTATGTTAATTTTTATTAATGTCAACCTGATTGTACTGAACCAAATCAACATTCTATCTATTAATTTGAGTTTAATTTTGTGATAAAAATTGTAAAAACTCAATCAAACTAATAATCTTTTTAGTTTAGATTTTTTTCCTTTCCAAACATACGAACCAAAGCAACATGTTATATCCATAATTCTATCTCTCTTAAACGGGTGCAACTTTGTAGTTCAATTCATACTCTTTTTGCAGTTGTATTTGTAAAAAAAAATTGTGTGGTTACATGGCAACTTTACAACTTAAAATTCTAATATACAATATTGGCAAGATATGATCCACCTAATTAATTATAAACATAAATATGATATAATAGTGAGAACACAAGTATTCATTAATATATTATTGTTACAAATCATGTAACCATTATTTATTTTCAATGACGATATGGGGTGTGTGAGATAAGAGGGAGTAAGGAGGCACAATATTAAGGAAACAACACACTCTTTTACTCTATTTTAATACAATCTCTTGTAAAATTTTGAGTCACATCAAATTTATATAAAATTAATGTAATATAGTAGAACTTTCTTTTAAAATGATGACATCCATTCAAATCTCAATTAATAAGAAATTGTATTAAAAACGAGTATTGAGTGTGATGTTACCACTTCTATTTTTTTTTTAAGGACTACTTCGAATTAATTAGAACATTAATTATATTACTAGCTTAATTTGTTCAAGTGATGACTGTACATCGATCTCATTGCCCCCATTTGCTTCCAAAGATTCTTTATATGTCATTCCAATGTAATTCTGTGGATTTTCATCATCAACAAATTCTTTAGCTGGGACAATGAATTTGTCCAAAGAAGGTCCATGAAGGGTAACAACAGATATCCTTTGCATTTTGTTTTTGTTAACAATAACTCGATGGACATGACTCTTGTATTTTCCATTTGTTAAGATCTACAATCAAACAAGTTATTTAGAGAGAAATATATATAATTGTATTCAAAAAGACCAAAAAGTAGCCATTCATTAAATAAAAACAAAAAACAAAAAAAAGAAATTGGATTTGACTCTTCAAATATAATAATGTGATATTTGATGGACCCAACTATTTTTATACACCTCAACAATTCAAAAATATTGTAATGGAAAAGAGAAAATTGAGATTCTAATTTTAACTACTATTATTCATTTATACTTTAAAATAGAATATTGTTCATTTTAGAAGAATGAACTCCAAAGTTTATAATGTTAGAAAATAAAATCAATTTCAATGAAAGTACCTCAAGATGATCACCAAGCTGGATAAGTATAGCATAAGGAGGAATATAAACATTAATCCATCTTCCTTTGTGCGATAGGATTTGGAGACCTCCATTTACATCTTGCACTAAGGTTACCACAAAGCCAGGATCAGTGTGGTTAGGGATACCAATATCACTCTTGGCTTTAGAATTTGGTGGATAAAGATTCATGGCCATTACATCAAACCCTGACTTCATGTTGAAGGCCTTCTCTATGTACTTTTCATCAAACCCTAAATTTTTTGATATTGCCCTTGCTAATCCAAATACAATCTTTCTCATTTCTTTGTTATATTCTTCTATAATTTTGCTGATGCTCAAAATGATCAAAAGTATAATCGAATTAATGGAAAATTATATATACTAATAATACAATTTTTTAATTAGTATGTCCACAAAATAAGTAATATTTATAATATATATAAAAGGGATACATGGTTTTAGTGTGGTTTTTCTTCCAATTTTTTTTATTTAAATTATTATATTTAGGATACATCCAATGTTATTTAGTTAAATAGCTATTTTAAAAAATAAAAAAAAATTAAATATCTATAACTATAATAAAAGGATACCAAATTATGATATAATACCCTTTTCTTCAATATTTACCCTTTATTTAAAACTGTTTTATTTAAAAATTAATATATATATTTCCTCATTAAAAAAAATAACCGATTTTTTTAGATATATAATCTATTAAAGCTTATGTTATTTTCAGGGACGGACATACATTGGGCAGCCAGGGCTGCAACCCCCTTCCTATTATATTATTCCTCCCTTTCCTAATCAACACAATAATGCATTATTATAAATATAATATTATATACTAACTATTATACTATTTAACTATTTAATATATATTATCATATGTTATTTAATTATATTTTGAATTTTTTACAAAAAAGTTATATTAATTAAATTTAATACAATATTTATTATTTAAAATTAAATTAGCATAACTTGTTTTAAACATGATATTTATTATTATTACTAAAAAATAATATTTATTATTAAAACCATACTCCCCGTTAATTTGTTAGATATCTGGATCTGTCTTTATACTTAAAAAAAATTAATAACCGGCATTAAACTAGAGTATATATAATTAATATACCTGAGACTTATTGGATTGGAAGGAACATGATCACGAGGATGTGCAATAACTTTGAGATATTCCCTATTTTCTCCATCATTGGCATTTAGGTTCCATCGGATTTTATCTGATGAACCCTTTTTAGTATAGACCCTTCTCTCATCAATAGTTATTGGATCAAAGTAATTAGAAATTCCTCTCAATACAATTTTGAGTACATCATCGGGTATGGTATGGTTTACTAGCTGCATGTGCATACCAAGTAATTAATAACCATATATATTGGAAACAAAAATTATAGGATTCTATCTTTGTTCTTTATTTCTGGTTTTTGTAGAATATTTTTATTTTTATTTTCAAAATTTAATACAATACTAATTGTTTTGTTAGTAATTATTAATTAAAGAGAAATTAATAAAATAAATTAATAAATAGTTAAGAATATAATAAAAAAATAAATAAATAATTTCAAGTATCCAAATTTTTTGATTTTTTATATACACGAATAACTTTAAAACAAAAACTTCAAAAAAAAAACGATCGGAGCACAATTCTTAAGTACAATAAAGTATAAATTATAATTAAAACATTTGTGCATACATATGGTATATAAATTTTCAATTTATACTGTATATGATGGAGAATAAGTTTTTAATTACTCTATAATGCAAAATATTATAACGTATATTTAGCAAAGCATATAAATAATTAAATAGTATATATATATATATATATGGGCTCGACGAAGAAACTTACATAGAAAAACCCATATTCCTCACATGCATGGCGAAGGGATTCAAGGGCAATAGATCTTTGATCATTGTCATCACATAATAAAGAGTAATCTATTGTGGGTATTTCTTCATCACAAGCTAGATATGTATCTCCCATTATTACAAATATAATATAAAGAGAGCAATAAAACTATAATTTTTTTTATCTGTAAAGTAATGTATAGATATGCATGAACATGTACAATACCATTCACTTATATATAGGCGTGGGTGTGAAAACCCAGAGTTTATAAGTTCATTATTAAAAGACCAGCATACCCAACATATGGAGAGGAAAAAAATTGGTCAAAACGCACAACTTGATATTTTTTTTTATTTTTTTTTAACGTATAAAGAATTGTCTCATATGGCATAATGAGCAATTCATATGTAAATGCTAAAAAAAGGAAAAACTAAGGTTAGCTTTTTTTAATTTGTTTGACAAACTAATGTTACGTGAGTCGAATCCAAATGAAACTTGTTTAAAAATTGGTGAGCCAGTATTTTTTTTTTTTTTAGTTGGTTTAAGAGTAGAAATTAACTTATAGAAATTGAAAAGTTTACATTAATTAAAAAATATAGAACAAGACTATCATTAAAAAAAACTGAGACTCGATTTAATCTTAATCTTTGAAAACAATAAAGATAATTAGTCATTAAAAAAATAAAATCAAGATAATTTTATCGTTATATTCTTATCATTTTTTTGGTTGATAAAGAAAAGATGAAAAAAGAAAAGAAAAAAGTGAAAAGAAAACAAAAATAATAAAACATAAAATGATTATTTTAATAACAAGAAACAGTTTAATTTATTTGTACTGATAATATAATTTCATTTTATATTTTATCTAATAAAAATAATCGATTTTAACACTTCTGCTTAATAATTTCAATAGAAATTAAAATAAATAAAAAACTACAAAAAGTAATTTATATTTTACTACAACTAATTACTCTCCATGAATTTGACGGCTACATCTAACTTGATTATTGCAAATAAAAAACTTGGTAGTTGGTACTAGGAAGACTAGTTATTTTTCTCGGCAGTTACTGTCTCTTAAATTACGCACTCGGTCTTATCCTAAAATAATCGTCTTTAAAATCATCGTTACAGTTGATTAATTTAAATAAATTAAATAAAAGAGAATTGTCATTTTATCAAAGTATCCATATCAATTATGGATTTATTTTCATTGTCATTAATATAAAGTAGAGAATAATAACTTATAAATTATGCACACATTATTAATTAGATGATACAATTGAAAAAAAGTAATTAAAAGTGAATTTAAAATTAAAAGTGACAATTATTTTAAAGCAAATATTTTTTACAAATATGACAATTATTTTATGATGGAGTACTACTCATACTTCATATACTTCATAATACTCCAAAAGTTTATGTAAGCACCATAATACTCCAATCGTACATATTTCTTAGTACATATTTCTTAAGACAAAATATATTTGAGAAAAGAGATCTGATAGTTAATATGTGAACTATTGATTTTATCATCTTTTTACATAATTGTAACCACTATCATAAGTCAACCTTTTACTAATTTAAAGTTATTTACATTGAAAATGTATATATCCGTTAAATTCGAAAGATTTTTTCATAAAATTATTACAAATCATGCAATTATACCATTAATTCAAGAAACCAATAATGAGAGTAATTCCAAATATTACAAGACAATTTAGTCTTTCTTTAAATTGAAAAAATAAAAAACAAAATTATAAACAAAATCTAATCATTTCTTAACGACCATACATAATTCAAATTAGACAATTAAAACACGACGGAGGGAATAGTCTCCGTTCAATGAAAATATTACATCCAAAGTTGAATGATTATTTATCAACCTCTTTTTCCTTTCCTCAAATTTATCGACTATAAAAAAGCATATAGAAATTCTTACCAATTAATTTGGAATACACGTACAACGTGACCAATGTGATAGAAGTGTTTGTATTTGATGTAGCGTTGTTGCATAATGAAATATTTTTTGATGCAAAATGATAAAAAAAAAAAAAAAAAAAAAAAAAAAAAAGAAGTTTAATTATGTTTTTAATCATTTCAAAATACTTCGTTTTGATTTTAGTCTCTGTAATTTTTTTATTTTTTTTATATCTTTATAAATTCTAACAAGTTTAAAAAAGTTATTTATGAATTTTTTTAAGAAAAAAATGATGACATGTCTAATTTTGGATGAAGTGACACATGATCACCGTGTAGTTGTTGTTGACTAGACAATATTTAATATTTAATATTTAATATTTAATATTTATTTTATTTTATTAACTCATTTAATCATTTAATTAAAAACTTAATACTAATTAATTAATTAATAAAACAATTAAATAATAAAAACACAATAATCTTTATCTTCAACCTCAATTTTTTAAATCAAAATTGAACAATCTTAATCTTCAACCCTAATTTTTCTATCTTCAAATCACAAATTCTCATATCTGATCCAAACCATAAAAATTCTAATCTTTCATATTTTCTTACACCACACTCTAAATTCTTAGAATTAATAGTCAAATTGTCTCTTCAAATTAACTTGCACCAATTTAAAGATAAAAAGTTTGAATAAGGTGTTGATGACCAAATGTTTATTTGTATAATTTTTTTTTCCTTCTAAAAATTTAGGGAAAGGTATATTGATGAGGAAGCATATAGGGGCGGTGATATTCAATAACATCACTAGGTTGGCATTTGGGAAAAGATTTGTGAACTCAGAAGGTGTAATGGATGAGCAGGGATTAGAATTTAAGACTGTAGTATCAAATGGGTTAAAGCGAGGAGCATCTCTAGCTATGGCGCAATATTAGAATTTTTAGAGTTTGAATTAGATATAAGAATTTGTGATTTGAAGATGAAAAAATTAGAGTTGAGGATGAAGGTTGTTGAGATTTTATTAAAAAATTTGGAGTTGAAGATGAAGATTATTGAGTTTTATTATTTAATTGTTTATTAATTAACTAATTAGTTTTTAAGTTTTTAATTAAATGTTAAATGAGTTAATAAAATAAATTTTAATTTTAAATATTAAATATTGCCTATTCAACGACAATTACGCGGTCACCATGTGTCACTTCATCCAAAATTAGACATGTGACCATTTTTTTTACTAAAATAAATTCATAAAGAACTTTTTTTAAACTTGTTAGAATTTAAGGGTATAAATCAAACAAATAAAATTACTGAGACTAAAATCAAAATGAAACATATTTACAAGGACTAAAACATATTTAAACCAAATCTGGGTGCTAGAAAAACGCAATAAGGATTATCGTATTAGTTTTCTGATTTTTTTTTTTTAGGTTTTTCAATCTTAATTCAATTAAAATAATTTTAATTGATGTGTCAAAAATTTTAATTTTTATAAGATGATAGTAAAAATAGTTTTTCACTATTACTCATTTTCTATTTATAAAATGACAAATTTCTTTAAGCAAAAATTAGATACATTAAAAACAAGTATTATATTTCATAATAAAAAATAAAAAATACACAAGAATAAAAATGTAATATTTGTTGTTTTATTAAATTGAAACAGTTTCTTTTATTGGTATGATATTTTTAAGCTAAATTTTATTATAAAAACAAAAAACAAAAACTAGGAGTGACATAAATCTAACCGAGAAAAAAAAAATGAACTTCCTCGACTTAAGCAAGTTTGATGAGCCTTAGAAGAGTATCATATTACGTGTGACTTCCTTCTTTATATTTTTCTTTAACTTATAAATCATGTAAAAGGTTTGGCTTGTCGCCGAAAGTGAAACAATTTTAAAAATATCTAATAGTTGTTGTCCTCTCTTCCTCATCATTATATCTCCTACAAGTATTTTATAAATATCTCTATTTTAAAAAATATATATAATATCTCTAGTCTTGAAACAATTATGGAATTTTAATTATCTTAGTAGACAATAACATTTTGACTATATATATATAATATATATATATAACATATATATATATATATATATATATATAGATAATATTATATATATATAATCATACTCAGATATCATTGCTATTGAATGTGTCTCTTTTTTTGACACTGCAACACTCAAAAAACTAAATTAAAACTGTCAAATATCAATACAAATATCTTTTTATGTAGTTGGATGAGATTAAAGATGGTAGACCACGGATAATTCTTGACCATTAGACATTAGACATATACGAAAGATATTATATTGATGGTTAAGATCAAAGTTTTTACTTACATTCCATCGGCCTTTAAATTGTGTATTATTGTCGGTGTTTTTAACTTTTTTTAATTGTTAAATTTGGTTTTAAAATATTGATAAATTTCTCAACTCATAGTCAATTTAGTTACACTATTCTTTTTTTAGCATGTGAATGAAGTGAATTTTCTATTAAAAAAATCTCTAATTGCATATTTATTATCAACCATAACGTACAACTCCTGAATAATGCATGTTCGCTTAAATTAATTAATTAATATATACTTGATTAGCATATTCTCACACGTTTAGATATAAATACATTGGTTTTGAATCCCATTTAAATAATATTTACAAAATTGCGGTGAAACACAGTGGCAACACAAAAGCTTCATTTTGTAGCTTAAGAAATTTCACGTTAATGTGTATTGGGACACAGTTTCTAGGTGTGGCTAGTCCAAACATATGACATATCATATGCCACTTTTTAAATTGATGCAGTTTCCAAGAATCCGAGAACTTTGTCTTTGTCAATGAGCATCCAATCCTAAATTATTGTCTACTCTTGCTTCTCCTATAACTTCCCTATAATTTATTATAATTATACAAATACTGCCAAAATACAATACATAACCGTCATAAATACAGTATATAATTCACAACTGCCATAACAATCATAAATAACTCCCGTATTATTTCAAGCACCGACTTCAGCGTTCTCCTCTTACAACGAGCTTTATTGTAGTTTTAATTTTTTTTATTATGAATATCTATATTTTAAGATTTATAATAGTATTTATGATTGTTTTATAAAATAAAAAAATGGATGTAGAATTTATATATTAATTATTTATATATTATTAATTAAATTATATAATGAATAATTTATAAGTTAACATTGAAATTTTAGAGGTTTATTATAATTTTTTAAATATTAACCATTCACAATATCATATCATATAACATGTCGTTTAAAAATATTACACTAACATTTTTAGTTAAAAAAATATAAGAAAGATCAAAACGGTTGGATTTTATAATAAGGAACTCATTTCAATAAATTGATGAAAATAAAAATTCTAAACATCGTAAGAAGTCTTATCAAATCTTTCACTTTATAAGTATCATCTGATAGTTTTTCATCATGTTCATATATTTTAGTATTATTTATCTTTAATTATTTGATTAATTAAAGAATTATTTAATTATATTTTTAATTGATTTTATTTTTTGAATATAACGATATATTATATTTTCTTAATTTTTATGTTTTAAAGAGATAATAAATATTATAAAAAATTACTTAAATAAGAAATTTCGAATTTCAACTCAAAATAAAACGTTTTGTATAATAATATTCACATTTGTTTGAGTTAGAAGTTAAGGAGAATAAAAACAAAAATCATTTTATTTTTGGTTTTGTTGATTTATTTTAAAAATAAAATGAATAGTAAAACCATAATCAAGCTCCTTACATGCCCAATTTTGCGACCATTATGAACAGAGCAGTAGCAATGGTATCACTCCTGCTATGTCATCACCTGCAAAAAAAGCAAAAATGAAGTTTGTCTCAATGTCTTACAAGTTGTACTTTACTTAATCTTGAAGAATGATCAGCTACTTAATCTCGAGGAATATAAAGGAGGAAAGAGGGAGCTGAAAGTTAAAAAAATAATAATAAATGAAACAAAGGATGAAAACAGTGGAGACATTAGAAGCAAAAATAGAAAAGGAGGTCTTTAGAGAGAATAGTGAATTCATAGAGAAAAAGCTAGAAGGCAAGAAATAAAACACCAAGAGATGGATAAAATTTCCATAAACCATCATTTAATTCATAACTTAACCAAATCAATAAGGTTCTACACAAAATTCACTTTCTTCTTCCTTGTCCTTTACAATAAATTTGAGCCATCAATCTCTTATCCTCCAAACCCAGAAAAGCCCATTTTAATGGAGAACTTGAGTCAACTCCAACAACACCGCTTCATAGCCGCCCAACTCTGCAGGACCCTTTCTCCATGTACCTTTCTCTTAACTCTTCCTTCTCTCTTTTCTATTTTTTATTCATGTGTGTTTAGGTTTAGGTTTTCTTTTATATTTATTTTAACTCATATTTTTTATTAAAAGAATTGATTCAAATTGTACAATTTATCATTTCAATCCACATTCAACACACACATTAACTTACATAGTTATTTGCTTATCAAGCATAGAAATTTTAAAATTGATATTTTTAACTTAAAAAGACAAAATTGTAATTTATGCAAATTTAAAATTATAAAATTTGACGTCTAATATACGTGACTCTAAAATTTAACGTTTAATATATGAGACTCATGTATATTTTAACTAATTAAATAAAATATATTAAAAATGTGTATTACCAATATAATTCATATGTATATTTAATTAGCGAAAGAAAATAAAAACAAGTCTAACATGTAGCAGCAAAATAAATAATATCTAAATATAATTTATTATGCTAATAAAAATAAATAAGTATTAAATATTACGTACGCGGTTTAATTCGATTTTGAGAAAAAGAATCTAAAATATGATCAATTTATGCGGTTTTAATAAAATAATATTAAAAAATTTCATGCATCTTCATTAGGATAGAGAAGGGAGTAGAAGGAAAAAATACGCACATTCTAAATAGGATTTTAAAATATTAACATGTAAATGTGTTTTTTTTAGAAAACTCTGTTAAATATTAAATTAAAGAATTTTTTTTAATAACGTGTCACACCTGTTTTCTTTATATCATGTGCAATATAAGATAATATATAACACCTTTTTATATTAAAAGTAGACATTATATCTTTAATTAAAATTGTAAATTTTTTATTGAAAAAAATTACTCTTTAACGCCTATTTTTAAATGACAAGTGTTTATATGTTAGCATATATGACACCTGTTTTTCTACTAAAACATTTGTGTTTTTTTGTTGTAATTTTTTTAAAAAAAGTTATATTTTTGTTGTTAATTTCTTTTTAAAAGTTATATTTATAAAAAAGTTTTTAATTATTTATAAAATTATCACTACGTAGATATGTGATACATTTTTTTAGTAAAATTAGTGTCATATATTACACGTCTTATATAATGTTATTCTTTTATTTATAAAATTATCACCAGGTAAATTTATTACACCTAATTTTAATAAAACTAGTATAATAGATATAACTCTTAGGTCACTAATGCAAATACTTAAAATATAATAAGGATATTTTAAATCAAATGTATACTAATTGAGTATTATTAACTAATACGTGTGCACTAATTAATCTTTACTTCGAATTGATAATATATTGAGATAAGACTAGTTTTTTTTTTTTCTTTTCTGTAAGATAAGACTAGTTTATTGTCTATAAGACTTTGTCATACTCTGATTTTTCAAGAAATCTTTTTATAGACAATTATATATTCAATCAACAATTTGAGAGAGGTAGAAATATTGATAATAAAAATACGGAAAAAAGACAATAGAAAAAGTAAAATATTAAATACATGTATGAAAATTTGGAATATCTAAATATATATTAGAGATGATTTTCTCAATTATTGTCCTAGATTTATTTGTAGTTTATAAGCAAAACCAAACTTTCAAAAGTATCTATTCGTACAGATGTAGATAATTAAATTTAGGACGAAATTGTATCCACGGTGTATTCACAACCACTTATACAAAATGCATTGATTTTGGTCCCCTAGAAACTAGAAGAGGAATTAGACAAAAATCTAAAAATGAATTTTGACACAACACAAAAGGACGTAGATCAGAGGAAAAGTCAGTCAAATTGCAATAAATTTCCTTGCGGATTGCCCAAGTCATTAGTGATACCTCGTCAATCGTCATACGTTGACATGAACAAATGCGACCACAATTTTGAATCCTGAACAAAAGGAAGATGTTATGAACATAAATTTGGAGGTGTATTCTTTTGACCCAAAAACCCAACACCGCGTACCACACACACAAATTTAGTGTTTTATTAATTTGAGGTGAGAGAAAATAACATTAAAAACCAATATCTTAAAACTATACGCGGGGCTACCCCAACGTCTAAACATACAAGTGATTTAAGATTCAAAATCTTGGGCCTAAAAAAGATTAGAAAAAGTTTCAATTTAATTATAAAATATATAATATACATATTAGTTTTTCTTTGAACAGAAAAAATAAGCTTAATTCAAATTCAAATGTAAATAAAAATAGTATTAACAAATTCATCTAACTTTTTCTATTCATATTTTGAATATTAAATCTAACTAAGAAAGTAAAAAGTATGATAACAATAAATATAAAGATTTTAGAAGTCAACAAAAAATAATTAAATCATTATTTCTAACAACCAAACTAATTTCTTTTACATTAATAAAAATAATGTAAGATTTACATTCATTAATCCAATCCATTATTGAAAAAAACTATTTATTGATATTCGTTCATATCGATTATAAGTAATATTTACATGACAAATTCAACTATATGTTAATAAGTGGTATGTAAAATTGAGAAAGTGTTGCCCTATACTTAAAATATGGTACCGACAAAACTAATTATTTGTTTGTGTAAACATCGCACTTAGACAAGAAAACAAACAATATCACATTAAAATGATGAACAAATCAAAGTTACACTCAAACGACGATATTATTAATAAATTACAAAAAAAAAAAATTCAATATGTAAAAAATTACTTATTTAAATAAAATAAAATAACAAAATAAATTTGGAGAGATAATTTCGGACGAAAAAAATGACCCTAAGACATTGATCTAATAAATAAAGAAGAAAATAGAAAGTTAAGGTTTTTTTTAGAAAAGATAGGGCGGTTGTTGTTTTTATTTAGATAGCATATTAGTTATATATGTTTACCTAGCTCAACTTTTCAAGATAAGGGCCCATATAAGATTTGATTCAGATTCAAACTTGGAAGCAACAATACTTACTTTTTTTTTTTATTTATAAATCGTGTTATCTATTTTCTATTTAAAAAAGTTCTACTATAATATTTATTTTAAGTCTATAAAATATATTGAGTCGAACTTGGTTATGAGGTGTAATATGTCAAAAAGTGTATGAAAACATGTCTATGTAAATTTATTTGCTTTAAAAACTTTTTGAGATTGAATACACTATTTCTGAAACAAATTTTTTATACTTGATTTTTTTAATCTTTATAGAAATTGTTAACATTTATCTTTGTTTAATCAATCTCTTAAATCAATTTGTTCACATATTTTGCAATACAGCTAAATTTAAAATTCTAGTTATATATATTTTTTTATTTATTAAACTACATCTTAGACCCTTGACAGGCATGCCAAGATATCACACAGCTTAAATCCGTTTGGGTCTGTTACATGATCAATTTTCAAGTCTGCTGCATCAAAAAATTATTTAAGAGTTTTTACCAATTTGTATTTCATAATCTACTTATATTGAAATGAATTGATCTTATTTTAGTAAAAATGAAAGAATTCCTATTAAAGCAATTTTAATTTATCCCATAAGGGTAGCTAATATAGGAAAAGGCTCTGTTAGACCAAATTTATAAAATGTCACACATCAATCCTTTTTTTTTACTCATCTGTTTTCTCTTCCTGTAACCACACATATTAATTCAAATTCATTCTACGTAATACTAAAAAAAACCCTAATTAATCAGTTAAAAACATTAATTCTTATTTTCTACGAAATAAAATATAAATAAAATAATTTTAAAAATTATATATTTGATTTAAAATTTAGATTAAATATTTTTATTTTTAACTCATTTTATTTATATTTTATTTCAAAATAATATTAATTATTTTTGTGGGTCTTACTAATTTTATTTTTTTTAAATACCGTAATCATTGTGAATTGTTTGTGAGACCATGACGAAGTATATTGAACCAATTTTTTTTTTAAGTCTAAATTAAAGACAATTTCAACATTTATAAAAAGAATAAGGTTCTAATGACATTTGTTAATGAATCAAAAGTATAAAATTTACGGATTATATTATTTTTTAAAATATTGAATATCTATGTCTTCAGATATGTAATGTTGACCATATCAAAATCATTGATTGAATTTATAATGAATTAAAACTAATTGATTCATTTGAATCAAACAAACACCTAAACAACAAAAGAAAATCAAACAACTATGGATCAACATGACAAATAAATAACGTTCCGCTCAAACAACGAAATCAACGACAAAATACGTTAAAAAAAATTAAACCTATGTAAAAATCATTTACTTAGATAAAATGAGAGAAAAGCAATTAAGAACAATTATTCTAGATTAAAAAAAATAAATAAATCACTATTCTTGAATGGATAAGAATAAGACAGGTGTAGGAGGCTCTAGTATTTTTTTTCTTTTCTGAAGTTAAATTTAGAGACTTTTTAAACTATGTATTTTTTAGAGGTATATTTTTATTATGTTAAAATTCCTTATAATTGATATATAGATAATTAAATGTCAAAATTACTTTTAAAATCTAACAAATGAATTTTTAAACATTTTATATATTTTAGCCTTAATTCTAATAAAACTCATATCTAGATATACACTACAATATTCATATATATATATATATATATATATACAAAATTTGTTGAATAAATTTATAAATTAAAAAAAATTAATTGTAATATTAAATTTATTGACGATTAAATTATTTATTAATTTACTTTTGAAGATAAAGAATTCGTTTATATTTATATTGTAGTAGTTAATACAACATAATTACATACAACGAAAAACTTATATCTAGGATGAAAGTAAGAATAATTAATATCACTACTTTTAATATATAAGAGAAGAATCATTCTTAGGGTGAGGATGGATAACTCAAATGGCTTGAGTTAAGAATTAAAAATTGAAAGTTAAAAATTTAAATCTAAGCGAAGAAAAATATAATAAGAACTAATTAATGACTTTGATCATTAAAATAAAATAAAAAAGACTATTCTTCTGGGGACATGGTTGACTTGAAATTACAACAACCATATATACCAAAATGAGTGGAACTTGGTTGACTTGAAGTTACAACGGCCAAGTATACCAAATGTTCTTTAGAGTTATTCATATGAACATTGTATTAAAAATGCATATACAATTTTTTTTTAAAACAATTCAACAAAAAAAAATTTGTAAAACAATAGAGGGTTATTTTTGTAACACATATGTGTTCGACGTATTAACCAATTAAAGTTCGTTATTAACCATTAAAATGTATGATATTAGCCCTTTATTTAACACATATTTTATTAATCATTTAAAGTATTTCATTAATCAATAAAATACAAGTCATTTATTATTTGAAGTGCTTCTTTTACCACTAAATAAAATACGTTAGAATGATTAATATTTACATTTTAATAATTCATGAGAAATATATTAACTAAGTGATTAATCACATACATTTTAGTAGTTAATGAAGCATTTTCAGTAATTAAAGATATAAAATTGTATATTTGTCACAAACATGTCTCTCTATTATATTATAATATTTTTTCTAAAAAATTAAAAAGAATTTTTAATTTTTTTTTTGAAAAAAATACTATTATTTATTGTGTTAATATGTTTTATTTATAAGCTAAGCCAAAATAAATTTTATAAGATATGAGTCTAATATGTTAAAACAATTCAAGATTTATGTTTGGTATATTATATGCTTTAGGTCTAAGTCTGATTTTTATTAAAGTTGTGAATGACATGTTAACGTATTTAAATAAGTAATTAAATATATTTTTAATTAAATTAATAAGAGAATATGTAATTAAATTAAGTTTTTTTTTATATATTTAACATGACATTTTAATTAATTTTATTTTATATAATATTCTACTTCAATTTAATTTTATAATAATAAATTTAAATATGTCAAAAGTTAATGAAAGCTAATATACTTAACTATATTACTAAAAGGGTAGCAAAGTTATAATTTAAAACAAAATTATAAATGAGTAAATCACAATTTTTCTCTAAAGTGAAAGACAATGCCACTCTAGTCCTTGACTGTAAAAAAAAAAAAAACTCAGATTAGTTATTTGATCATCAAAATAATCTTTAAAATATATAACTTATTATCATAAAAATCATTAAAATATACAATTTATTGTCAAAATAATAGTGTCCAATGTTTTCAAATACTGAAATAATAAATTAACCAATTCTAAATCTAATATTATAATAATAATAAATAAATAAATATAACTCAAATTAGCTTAAAATACTTTTAATAGCTGGTAACTTTTTGTAAACAATTAGGTTTCTTAAAAAGTTTCATCTTTGTCTATTTAAAAATAAACTAGCCTAACATAAGTTGATATAGACTAAGTTATATTTACCCCATGGTTTTGGTTTTTCTCAAGAGATTCTTCAAATCTTGAGTATTTTTATTTTACGCTTCTGCATAGTGCTTCTTTCATAGGTGAGAGAATAGGTATTTTAACATCTTACAATTTATAAATTATTTTTAAGACAACAATGTTGAAGCATACTACTACGATAAATACAACTGCAAAGATTTTGAAAAATTAAAATACAAAATTTTTCCAAGATGAAGGATTTAATCAAATTGTCCAAAATAGATTATATTTTCTTATTCCTGAATCACTTCCATTTGAAAAGTTCTTCTCCCCAAAGTTGTCGAGTGAAAAGGATTAGGAGGCACAGTTAACTGATTATCCTCTCCAGTTTCCAACATTTGCACAACAGCTTTTATAGATGGACGATTTATTGGCTGCCATTGGATGCACCAAAGTCCAACAATTGCAAGTTTCTTTGCAATTTTAGCATCACCTTCATCCTCAATATGAATATGCACATCTCCTTCTAATAAGTTATGGATCCATTCTGGATATAACACATGAAAAGTTTCTGCAGATGACATTTCTACATTCTTCCTTCCTCCAACCATTTCTAGCAACAACATTCCATAACTGTAAATATCCGATTTAAGAGACACATTTCCAAAATTTCTAGACAGAACTTCAGGCGCCATGTATCCCAATGTTCCTTTAGCTGCTGTCATGGACACAATACTAAGATTCTTGGAACATAATTTTGCGAGACCGAAATCCGAAATTTTTGGAGTGAATGAGTCATCTAGCAAAACATTATGAGGGTTGATATCAAAGTGAATGATTGGATGATTACAACCTTGATGAAGATACTCAATTCCTTTGGCTATTCCAACACCAATTTGTTGCAGTTTCTCCCACCCCAAAAACTGGTCCTTGTTATCTGGTTGAAATATATAGCTCTGTAACGAACCATTTGGAAACAAATTGTACACAAGAGCACGGTGAATTCCATCTGCACAAAATCCAAGCAAACGAACGACGTTGATGTGGTGAATTTTTCCCATAATTCCAACTTCATTGATGAATTCTTTTCCTTCTCCCTGTGTACTGTTGAGCATTTTGACAGCTACAAGAATTTGGGTTGAGAGTTTTCCTTTAAACACAGTTCCGTGAGCTCCTTCTCCAAGTTTTTCCGTAAATCCACTTGTTATTCTTTTGATGTCAGCATAGGAAAATCTAGCAGGTTTTTGTGCTCTGTAATCCTCTAAAAACTTATCAACTCTTAATTGATCCTCTTCTTTCTTTCTGTTGGATTTTGAATTTCAAAAACTATTTAAAATTCACAATTTATGCCACCGAAGATATTACTGGGTTGAGTCGCGGCGCTCTCTTTAAGACGTTTCGCGGCACTACCCAAATTGTGCAAGGCAGACTATCAACCACGAAGTCCCCAGGATAAAACAGTCCAGATTCACTGTATCGGAGTTCCACTGCACCGTAGAAAACCGTTCTAGAATTACACCCTCAATATGGCAGTTAAAGCCACTCTCAATATGACAGTTAAAGTCACTCTCAATATGGTACTATGACCATTCATAACTACGGTATAATAACCGCTCAAAAAGATAAAAAAAACGAATGGACTACGGCATAATAACCGCCATAAAAACAAAGTGATTACGGCATAGCAACCGCTCTAAAAACAAAAGAACTACGGCATAACAACCGCTCAAAAAAAACCGAAAGAATTACGGCATAACAACCGCTTTAAAACCGAAGGGACTACGACATAATAACCGCTCTAAAACCGAAGGGACTGCGGCATAATAACCGCTCTAAAACCGAAGGGACTGCGGCATAATAACCGCTCTAAAACCGAAGGGACTGCGGCATAATAACCGCTCTAAAAACCGAAGGGACTGCGGCATAATAACCGCTTTAAAAACCGAAGGGACTGCGACATAATAACTGCTCTAAAACCGAAGGGACAGAAAGAAAGGGGAGAAGTGGCTCGAAAATTAGGCGAGCAGAATATAAGAGGGAGAAAAGAGAAAGTTGAGAAAAACATCCAACTTTGGTGTACTTTTCACAATAGCTTGAAACTCATTATATAGTGATGGAAGCAAAGTCACATATGTTTTCTAAACAATGTGGGACTTTAGTATGTATAGAATTGAAACTACACAAAATATGATAGTTTCTCAAAGTGGGATTTCAAAAAAATATTCTTACCAATGTGGGACTTGAATTTTAAAAAACAAGTTTCTTTCCAATTAAATTTACAAGAAATATTTCTTTTCAATGTGGGACTTCAACACATTTTTAAATTCACATTATAACATACATATGTTCCAACAATCCCCCACTTGAATTTAAAAAAAGTTTCTTAAAATAGCATCAAGTTAAAAAAAGTTTCTTAAAATAGCATCAAGTGCTTCTATAAGATCATGCATAAACAAAGGTGTCTTTCGACTTGAACCTTTGCATAGCGAGTAAGATTCAGATTCAACAAGAGTGACTTGTAGTCTTGAACTCTATCTCTGACATCAAACCCACACACAACCTTTTCATTAGGTGTATTCTAAAAAGCTCGTACATTTAGGGCCCTGCACGTGTATCCCAGTCTAGTGAACGCTCTAGGAATTCTGCCTCGAAATTCCATAGGAAGCGGCCCCCACTTCCACATTCACGTAGGTGAGTCTATCAAGAGTACTCATGTAGCTACTAGGTACCCCACTCCATATAGAGTATAGATCTCATTAAGAGTTTCTATTATCTCATCCTTTTTCGCTTCAGGAATCATGCTTCTCATATAAAACATAGCATGTTCATCTCATATCACTATGACTTGTTATTACCCATTGAACCTAATTCTTGGGATCTCCAGTCTTTTAGGTCGGGTTACCATCATAAGTGACTCATTTATCTATAGGCATTAGTCCCATCCTTTTGGATGTATTTTGGACTTTCTCTCTAGCTAATCCTTTCGTCAAAGGATCAGCTAAATTTTCATCAGTGCGTACATGATCCACAATAATAGCTCCTTTCGAAAGTAATTTCTCTAATTGTGCTGTGCTTACGACGTATTTGTCGTCTCTTACCGTTATAATAACGATTCTCAATTTTTGCAATAGCCGCAGTACTATCGCAGTGGATCAACGCATCTGTCATAGATCTTTTCCATATAGGGATCTCAACTAGCAAGCATCTCAACCAACTCGCTTCTTCACTAGTAGCAACTAGTGCTATCATTTCAGACTCCATAGTGGACTGAGCCAATATCGTCTGTTCTTCGATTTCCAAGATACAATACCACTCACTATATTAAAATATAGTCATCGATTGCTTTGGGAGTCATCTGATAAGATGTTCCAATCAGCATCATTGTATCCTTCAAGGATAGTGGGAAATCTTCGATAATGTAATCCGTGACTCATGGTCCTTTTCAGGTATCTCATGACTCTTTCCATAGCGTGCCAATGCTCCATACTAGGTCTACTAGTAAATCTGCACAATAATCCCACGACATAGGCAATGTCGGGTCTAGTACAATCAAAGGCATACCTGAGGCTGCCAATGATGCTCGCATATTCAGTTTGTCTAACACCTTCCCCAGTGTAATTGAAAAGTTTCAAACTTAGATTATATGGTGTGCAATCAGGTTTATAGTCCAAGTAATTATATTTCTTTAGGATATTTTTCAACATAGTGAAATTGATCCAAAGAAATTCCCTTTTCTGACCTAGTAATCTTGATTCCAAGGATTACATTTGCTTCTCCGAGGTCTTTCATATCAAAGTTGTTTCACAACAATGATTTCAAAATATTTACAGCATGAATGTTTGAATCAAATATGAGTATCTTGTCTACATAGAGACATATGATAGTGCAAATGCCATTTTCAAATTTGTAGTAAATACATTTGTCACTTTCATTCACTTCACTTTAAACTCATTCGATATAATAAAGTTATCAAACTTTTCATACCATTTCTTTGGAGCTTATTTAAGACCATACATGGATTTATCTAACATACATACCATGTATTCTTGTCCTTGAATTACAAAACCTTTAGGTTGCTCCATAATAGATTTCTTCTTCCGAATCACCTTTTAAAAAAGGTTGTTTTAACATCCATTTGGTGTAACACCACGTTAAGAATAGTTGCTAGTGATATGAGTATTCTAAATGGATGTTATTCTAATGATCCGTGGAAAAGTTTCGAATAAATCTATATTTTCTCTTTGTCTAAAAACCTTTGGCTACAAGGTGTGCCTTGTATTTATCAACAGATCCATCGGGTTTTAGTTTCTTTTCCAAAATCCATTTACAAACTATTGGTTTGCAACCAAGAGGCAAGTATACTAAATGTCAGGTTCGGTTAGACTCTAGAGAATCCATTTCATCGTTTATAACTTCTTGCCATAGATTTGCATCCAATGATTACAGAGCTTCTTTAAGATTTGCAGAATCCTCTTCTAGATTATAAGCCATATATTTTGGTCCATAATCTATAGCAACTCTTACTCTCTTACTCCTTCGAGTTTCTATTTCGTCTTGTTTGTTGCTTTCAATGCTTCTTGTCACATGAACTTGATTAAGTTCGCTGCCCCCACTATTTCTCAATTTAAAAGGGGATTTATTTTCATAGAATTCAACTTAATTTGACTTTATGATCACTTTTGCATTTAGGTCATAAAACCTATACACTTTGTTCTTTACCGCATACCCAATGAATTCTCATTCATAGGCTCTACTGGCGAGTTTAACTCGCTCGGGATCGGGGATTCTGACATAAGCCAGACCACCCCATGTTTGAAAATAAGACAAGTTTAATTGTCTTTTCTTCACTATCTCATAAGGAGATGTTTTTGTTTTTAGATTTAAGAACTCTATTCAAAATATAGCAAATAAACAATATATTTTCTTCACACCAATGAGATGTAGTACTAGAGTTAAACATACTAGCAACAACTAGTTCAATAAAAGTTATATTCTTTTTTCTTTTCAACTTTACCATTCACTTCAAGTAATTATGATGTAGTTGTTCCATGTATACTTCCAGACAATTTATAAAACTCATTAAATAAACTAAATCATACTTGGAATCTCTTAATCTTTATACTAAATTGATTTTCAATTTCAGCTGTAAAGATCCTTAACATGCCAAGCGTTTCACTTTTATTTTTCATTTCTTGATAACGTCTCATCAAGTTCACATATGTCAAAGTGTAATAAATCTAAAGACTTAGATTCTCTAACTACATATTTATGTGAACTCTTTGTTATTTTAGCTTGACTATAAAAATCACATTTTTCAAAATCATTTAATAATAACTTTAGAATTAAAACTAAGTTACTTAATTTTGAAATCAGATGTGTTCACATCATATAGTCTAGCATGTCAAAATTAAAATCACACAACATTAAGTGTAAACAGACATTTTATTAATTTCAACATTCAAACAAAAGAGACATATTTAAATTTCAATATTTAATTTAAATATGCCATGAATGACGTACCTTAATAGCTTATCTCATGAATTATCTTCTGAATTTTACGGGAGTGTGCCTCCACCTCCACGAATCTATCAGCCTCCATGTGCCTCCACGGATCTGTCAGCCTCCATGTATATGTCATCGGACATCTGATACTCTCTGATACTCTAGGTAGCAGTCACAAGTTACTTAGAGTATCTCAAACATATCTCGCATTATTGCTGGAACTGTAATAGTTATACAGATCATCAACAAGTCGATTAAGAATATAATTCTTATCATTAATCTCCCATGGGTTAATTCTTCAACTGTTTTATCCTTTTCTATTTGCTTCAATCTGAAACAGTTTATCGAAATGAGAGGCAACATAACCAAATCCAGTAATCTCTTCGGTTGACATGGCAGAACAAAACGTCTTAAAATTGTTGGATTTTGAATTTCAAAAACTATTTAAAATTCACAATTTATGCCACCGAAAATATTACTGGGTTGAGTCGCGGACTAGGTCGCTCTCTTTAAGACGTTTCGCGGCACTGCCCAAATTGTGCAAGGCAGACTATCAACCACGAAGTCCCCAGGATAAAACAGCCCAGATTCACTGTATCGGAGTTCCACTGCACCGTAGAAAACTGTTCTAGAATTACACCCTCAATATGGCAGTTAAAGTCACCCTCAATATGACAGTTAAAGTCACTCTCAATATGGTACTATGACCATTCATAACTACGGTATAATAACCGCTCAAAAAGACAAAAAAAAAACGAATGGACTACGGCATAATAACCGCTCTAAAAACAAAGTGATTACGACATAGCAACCGCTCTAAAAACAAAAGAACTACGGCATAACAACCGCTCAAAAAAACCGAAAGAATTACGGCATAACAACTGCTTTAAAACCGAAGGGACTGCGGCATAATAACCGCTCTAAAACCAAAGGGACTGCGGCATAATAACCGCTCTAAAACCGAAGGGACTGCGGCATAATAACCGCTCTAAAAAACCGAAGGGACTGCGGCATAATAACCGCTCTAAAACCGAAGGGACAGAAAGAAAGGGGAGAAGTGGCTCAAAAATTAGGCGAGCAGAATATAAGAGGGAGAAAAGAGAAAGTTGGGAAAAACATCTAACTTTGGTGTACTTTTCACAATAGCTTGAAACTCATTATATAGTGATGGAAGCAAAGTCACATATGTTTTCTAAACAATGTGGGACTTTAGTATGTATAGAATTGAAACTACACAAAATATGATAGTTTCTCAAAGTGGGATTTCAAAATTATTCTTACCAATGTGGGACTTGAATTTTAAAAAACAAGTTTCTTTCCAATTAAATTTACAAGAAATATTTCTTTCCAATGTAGGACTTCAACACATTTTTAAATTCACACTATAACATACATATGTTCCAACACTTTCTAAAATAGAGATGTGTCTTAAATAATGCTATGAGAACCAGCCAAAAGAATTGAACCTACAATAGCATATTAATTAAGTGTCATATAGAATTATCCCCAAATATAAATTAACAAAGAAAAATAAAAACAAGTCTAACCTGTTGCAGCAAAAATAAGAGACCTTGGAATATGAATTGTTTTCACTTTTTTTCTGCAGTCATAACATTCAATTTCATCTTTATTACTACCATTGTTCTTCCATTTGCATTTCATGCCTTTTTCTTTACACTTGTTACAATTTGGATTGGGCCCAACTTAAAATCAATTTGCCTATCTCCAGGGTTGACGCATTGAGGTCGAACATCTTGGTACATGATATAAGGTCCAATTGAAGGACACTGTCATATGCATTAGACATATAAATTGGACAAGTGATCATATCTTGTGAATCCTTGAATGTTTGATCATAGTTTCTCAAGTGTGGTTTCTTAACTGAAGAGCAATTGAAAAATGATTTTGTTGTCATTGATTGTGGATCCAATTTGTAAGGTAGAAATGATGAATTTATAAGTTTCAAAAACTTTTTTGGAAGACAATTTTTTCTGGGTCGGTAATTGAAATCTTGTGTTGGTAGTAGTCTATGTAATTGACAAGGAATTTGATTGGACTTGAAGTGGTAGAGAGATGAATCATGGTGTTTTTATTTTGAGTACAATATAAGCAAAACTTGGGATATGTACAATGATCTTGTGGCTCTTTGATAAGTTGGAAGGGAAATCTAATAAGAGGTTCGTATAGTCCACAAGATAATTCTCTACACTCGTTGTGAGCATTGCCAATATTGTTTATAAGCAAGAGAAGAAGCAAAAAGATCATCAAACTATGTGCTCCTGCCATCCAAAAGGTTTAATTTATTTTGTTCAACAAAGAAAGGGATGATGATAACAAAGAACCGAACTCTGTGCTATCTATACATGTTAGTTTATGTTGGATTAAACTGTGAGCATTTAACCAACAACACTTGGATGAGATGATAAACTTGATCATAATTCATCGAAAAATTTCCCTTGTACCCTCCTTATTATACCTATACACCCAAATTTAGAATGAAATGACTATTTTGCCCTCGTATAAATAATAAAACCTCACAAAATTACCATTCCACACTTTTTCACATTTCCGGAACAGAGAGTAAGTTTTTTTTTCAAAATTTCCGGAGAATTTGAGAAACAAGTTTTCCGGTACAGAGGTTGTACTCCGGAAAAGTTGTTTTAAAAGTTTTTCCGGTACCGGAAATCTTTTTAGGAAGTTTTCCGGTACAGAAGAGTGTTCCGGAAAACTTATTTTTGACATATCCGGTACAGAAAGCGTTCCGGAAAACTTGATTGCCAACATTTCCGGTAGTTACCGGAAAACTTGAGCATCAAGTTTTCCGGAAGTTACGTATATTTTTTTTTTTAATTTAATTAATTATAATTTTATAATTAATTGTGATTTAATTCTTTTAATATTTTAATTTTTCAGTGGGTGCACGAGGAAGAGACGGCAAAATCATTCGAATTACACGGGACACTGATACTTCTACATCGACTCCGATGAATCCCCCAGAGAGGATTCGACCGACAACTTCAAGGAGAAGAAGACGTATGATTATTGAAGACGATGATGAGGGACATAATGATCAGAGGGAGCCTTCTACAGTGCATGAGGAAGATGTGGTACATGAGCATATGGTGCACGAGCAGGTGGATGTACATGAGCAGGAGGAGGCTGCACCTGCTCATGAGGGAGAGCATATGGAGGAGGAACATGATGGAGCTGAGGGACCTGGTGAGCTCACACGGTATCCTGGAGGACCTTATGATTTGTCTGTCCTTACACGATACCGTTATCATGTTTCAGCTAGACTATGGTTTGGCGAGGTATATTAAATTAATTATTACTTATTTCAATTAATTATTATTTGTTGTCTAAATTTAATTTTAATGTCATATATTTTTTTTTGTATACAGGAGCGACCATTGCTGAAAATTGTTGCGCATGGGAAGAAAATGCAACAATTTACTCCGCCGGTACTTCCGCGACCCATAGAGAATTGGGTGAATTTGTCTGGTCTGAACCCATTACAACGGGGTAGTTTGAAGATGATCGACAACAACTTGATATCTGCCTTTGTTGAAAGATGGCATTCTGAGACATCGTCATTTCACATGCCATTTGGTGAAATGACGATTACTTTGGATGATGTTGCCAATCTTCTCGGATTGCCTATTAGGGGTGAGTTCTACAGTCCACCCGATGTAGATAGAGTAACGGCATGTAATCTTGCCGTTCATCTATTAGGAGTGACCACGGAAGAGATCTGGGAGGAGACCAGAAAGACTAAAGGTGCACACTATAGATTGGATTGGTTGAAGGAGGTGTTCAGAAGGCAGTGTGCAACAGAGAGGTTTGATTGTGCTGCTAGGGCATATCTGTTGAATTTAGTCGGGAGTACTATTTTCGCTGATAAGAGTCATACTCTAGTTGATGCGAAGTACCTCCCTTTATTCAGATATTTAGATGGTATAGATAGATATGCATGGGGTACTGCTGCACTAGTGGTCCTTTATGACTACCTCTCAGATGCCTGCTATTATGACACCAACAGCTAGGTGGATATATGACGTTGCTTCAGGTATCAATTATATTTTAGTATTAATTGTTAATTATTTTATTTAATTTATTTATGTTGTATTTAATTGTTAGTATTAATTATTTAATATTTTTATTTGTAATAGTGATGGATTTACGAATATTTTCCGAATATTTGTAATAGAGGTGATCAGGGTGCTGACGTGGAATGTTTTGCCCGAATGAATAGATGGTGCTATAAGCAAGGCAAGCATAAGGTCCACGAATACAGAAGTATTATTGATGCATTGACACCTGCAGATGTTATATGGAGACCATGGGAGAATCACAGGGGTGTCATTCCTTTTGATGATATCACACTTTATACTGGTCACATTCGATTATGCAGCACCTGTAGTGAAATATCTACCAGAGAGGTGTTTGAGACAATTCGGATATATCCAGTATATTCCTTCACCGCCACTTCCAGATCCTGCTAGATTATTTGATGTAGATGTGGAATGGTTGGGATATGTGACGCCAGTGACAGAGCTATTTCCCAAGCTTCGTCCAGCTACATATCCATCTGAGTGTGAAGATGGATATTTGGAGTGGTTCTATTAGGTGTCTCATCCACTGCTGGTGCGACCAGATGGTGTACCTCAGGTCCCACGTTATAGTGTACCGCCCACCAGTGCAGATGCTTCTAGTTCACAGCCGCCACCTATCCTACAGCAGATCGGTGATCTTATACAGCAGGGGTTGAGTGAACATCAAGCTAGTCCAGATGATGAGTTGTATATTCACTTTTATAAAGCTTTGTATTTATCACGTAGTCGCACTAGTTAGTAGTAACACTTTTGTAACTATTGTTATGTAGGTTATTTTATGAACACTTTTGATGAACTATTATTATGTCGGTTATTTATAAACACTTTATGTTAGTTATTTTATTAATTATTGTTATGTCGGTTACTTTATTAATTATTGTTATGTTAGTTATTTTATTAATTATTGTTATGTTGGTTACTTTATTAATTATTAAATATTGTTATGTCGGTTACTTTATTAAATAAATACAAGATAAAATCAATTACTAAAAGGCATGACAAAAGCTAAAATTAATTAATAACAATTGAAATGTCGGTTACATTAAAGTGACTTTGTATCAATTTTAAAACATTAAGGTTCATCTAAAGACATTGCATCTACGGGTTCCGTAGGTGGATTTTGGGTAACACGTGACAACCGGCCTAATAAATACCCCAGTGTTGTAGACGGCCTGTGTATGCTATTGCCCAAGAAGTTGCTTCATTGGTACGATATTGCTTCCAACCTGGTGCAATGTCTGGCATTGGAAATCCATCTTTTATCTTTAACTGCAAAAATTAAATAAATTAACAAAATATAAGAAAAAAAAATTATCAGAATAAAATTTAAAAAAGTATAAGAAAATAATTACCGGAACCCAGTGATTTCCGTTAACAAAACCATACAACAAATGCGATCATTTTTTGTCGATCCAGAATGTGAACCCCTCATAGGAAAGAAAGTCATTGAAAATGTCAGACCGAACGTGACAAGAATAATATTATATGTTGTCGCTATCACGTAACCCATATCAGGTATGGACAACCATTTATCCATGGGTTGAACACCTAAACCGGATATCATCAACGAATCTCTTACTTCTTTAATGCGTCCTGTGAACAAATCTATCATATGGAGTTACATGAGAAACAATCTCTTGATCCAATCTCTTGCGGACCAAAGACCAACACTCTTCACCGAAACCAAGCAATAATGCAATAGCGCGAAAACCACAATTTCCATCAGCTGCCACGTCAAATATGTCATCAATGTATGGCTGAATAATATCAGGAAATTGTGTCAATAACAAATTTTTTGAAGAATGAGATGACTGAGAGGGGTGTTTCTTTGATTGAGAGGCTTGTCTCTTCTTTGATTGAGAGGTTGGACCAATATCTTCACCATATGTTGCATAACATCTCTCAAAGTAAGGAAGGTCTCGATATACATCATATCCATCCTGGCTTCATACCTTACTCTTCTTCACTCTTCCTTTGGTTTTTGACTTTTTCAGGTGGTGGACATATTGAAACTTGTACTTGAAAAGCAAGTTCACGCACTTATCTTCAACACTCGTTTCCCAATAACATCAAGTGATCGAAGCGTTTCCATAAGGCATTCATCTCAGTAGACATATCCAACTCTGATCATCTTCTGTGTCTTGAGTGAGTTCACACATTCCATGCTTAATTTTCTCCATTGAATATGCACAAATCTAGAGGAATTGGTTCACCCATTCATTTATAATGGTCCCCAATTCACCAGCACGAAGGTTAATCCGATGTCCTTCTCAGACAGAACATAATCACATATAGATTTGTCCAGTACCCTCACCCACTCATACTTTGTCGTATTCTTTAGCAATACGTCTTTGAGCTTTCTGTTGAACATAATGTATTCAAATCTCTGATAAAATGGATTTCTGTGCTCATGCTCTTACATCATAAACTTTTTTGAACGAGGCTCTGATTCTTTTATGTTGTAACCTTATAAATGTTGTTCATATCTCCCAACATTTTACACAAATCACCCATGGCCTATTTTCCTAAACATTAAACTTCAGTTCCCAGTGAGCTGACTCAACCCTGTAAATTTTTTTTACAGATACATTAGAAAATATAATAAAATTATAATATAATACAATTCAACAATATATAATAAAATTCAACAATATATAATAAAATTATATTAAATACCTGTTAGTCGTTGTGTTCCCCAAATGCATCATTTTATTTGTCCATGCTTCAACAAATCTTTCCTTATGTGAAGTCAACCAAGTTTCTTTGACATAATCAACAAACACTTTAGTATCAACACATGATTGTTCAAACATATGCAAGCGCATCATATACTCTTTTTCATTACTACAATACATAATGTCTTTCCACATATTCAATATTGACTCTTGTCTATCCTTTAAGACATATTGCTTGCATTTTGCTCCAACATTTTTTTCGATATGAAATCGACAAAGTAAATTAACAGCATGTGGAAACACAATGCCAACTGCATTCATTAACGCAAGATCTCTGTCTGTCACAATTACTTGAGGGAATTTATTTTGTGTAACAAACAAATCTTTTAGTCTCTCTAATGCCCAACAAAAGTTTTCTTCCCTCTCACATTCCAAATAAGCAAACCCAACTACAAATTTTTTCTCTGTTGATGTCATACCAACAATTTCAAGTAATGGCATTCTGTATTTATTGGTTTTGTAGGTACTGTCCATAATCAACATAATCGGAAACAAATTCAACAACTTCACTGAATCTGGATGCGCCCAAAAAATATCTCTCCTAACATCGGAGTCTTCACGCTTTCTATTCCAGCACACATATTTTGCATCTTCAATTAACTTGAATAAATGTTGCATCTCTGTTCTATTACCTCTCACGCGCAATCGAATGATACTTCTCTGTTTATATATTTGTGAGATCTTAGTAACATTACTCTTATCTCGGTCTTGCAATGAGAGTAATATGTGTCTCGGTGCAACATTATATTTTGTTAATTCATGAACATGCTTTCTATCTTCTTCATTTAAGCGCCCAACATATGCATGCCCCTCCAAAGTATCAGGTAATTCATGGTTGTGAATTCCACAAATTACTTTAACTATCCATCTTGAACCATCTTTTAATGGTTTTGATCTAAGCTTGAAAGGACAATCACATTTTTTTGTTGAACTTCGAATAGAACTAGAACACACTTGTATTTTCCCCTTTGTCACAACTTAATATTAATTTATTTCTCCATCCTTTCT
>PGWS01036893.1:0-55758 GCA_002896235.1 Cicer reticulatum
GCCACAATCTTAGAAAACTTCGATAACTCCTGTATACCCTGCACAGTCCCACAACACTTCGTATGTCAGTGACAGTTGAGGTGTTTCCAAGCAAGAACAGCCCTCAATTTTAGCCGGATCTAACAAGCGATTCCTTCCTGGTGATCACATGCCCCAAGAAATTCATTTTCTCTAGCCAAAATTCACACTTCGACAGATTGGCATACAATCGCTTTCTCGCGTAAAATCTCAAGAACTTGTCGCAAATGTTCTCCATGCTCTTCTTCGGTCCTGAATAATCATATATCATCAATGAATACCACCACGAATTATCAAGGACGAATTAAGATCCTGTTCATTGTAGTCCATGAAAATTGCCGGTGCATTGGTAACTCCGAACGCATAACCAGGTATTCATAATGTCCGTAGCGGGTTCTGAAAGCTGTCCTTCTGAATGTCTCCTTCCCTTACTCGGATCTGATGGTAACCCGACTTCAAGTCAATCTTCGAAAATATCGCGGCCCCTCTCAATTGATCCATCAAATCATCGATTCGTGGCAAAGGATAACGATTCTTGATAGTTGCCTTGTTGAGCTGTCTATAAATCCACACATAGGCGCGAGCTTCCGTCCTTCTTCTTAACCAGCAAAACTGGAGCACCCCATGGTGATACACTTGGTCTGATGAATTTCTTCTCCAACAAGTCTTCAATTTGGCCTTTGAGCTCATTTAATTCCAATGGCAACATTCGATAAGGTGCCATTGAAATAGGTCCCGTTCCTGGGTGCAAATCAATGAAGAATTCACTTCCCTTACCGGTGGCAATCCTGGAATTTCCGTGGAAATACATCCCGATACTCGTTGACAAGTATCACATCTTCTATTTCCACATTTATCTTTGCCTCTACATTTGCTAGAGACAAAAACTCATGAGTCCCTCACTTAGCGACACTCGGAGTTTGTTAGCAGCTAAATACTTAACAACTCCTGGTTCGGGGAAAAGAACCAATTTTACGAGCACAATCCAAGATCACATAGTGATAAGACATCCAATCCATACCGAGGATGACCTCGAGTGATTGTAGCGGTAAACAAATTAGATTAACCAAGAAATCCCTATTCTGAATAGTCATACGACAATGTAAACATGCTGAATTTACGGTTAAGGTCTTAGCAGGCGTGGAAACAACCAAATCAAAAGGTAAAGCAGACACAGATAACTTCAAGCGATTCACACAGTCCATAGCAATGAAGGAATGGGTTGCCCCGAATCAAAGAGTGCAGTTAGAGTGTTACCTGCAATCTCACAATCACGCTGAATCAGATTACCAGATGGATTTCCCTCTTCAGCATTCACACAATAAATGCGTCCTCTAGCAGTAGGACGGGTAGCCCTAGCTACATTCACCACTGGTTCCACCTTTGGAGCCGTGCACTCCCTTGCCATATGCCCCGACTTCTGACAATTGTGACAGATGGGGATGTTAGTGGTACAAGCACTAGCATAGTGTCCTTCTTTCCCACATCGGAAACATCGAAGCACTTGCCCCATTTGCCTTCCGAAATTCTGGTTCCCTGGGCGACTCGGTCCACCGTTGTTATTCTGGGGGCGATTATAAGGTTTAGCCACTTGTTTTCCCCTATTCTGATAAGTCGCCCGACTAGGGCCTCCCGAATTAAAATTCCCAACTCGGCTAGCCCCTCTTGTTCTTCATATCTTCCACTTCTCTACATTTCTCTACCAGCGCTTGGAAACGTTGAATTCCCAAAGGTAAGACGGAATCTTGAATCTCATACTTCAATCCGTCTTGGAAACGATGACACATGAACGGTTCATCAATTTCTTCACGGAAGAACCTGAAATGCCTCGATAGTGATTCAAATTTAGCAGCATACTCGCCCACAGTCAGGCTCCCCTGGTGAAGTTTTCAGAAAGTCGTCACCCAACTTAGTCCTGGTACTCATCGGAAAGTATTTGTCTAAAAAACTTTCTTTTGAACGATTCCCAGTTCACCTCCTCGTGGGCTGCTCCCATCAACAACCTGCACTCCTCCACCAGTATTCAGCATCCCCGAGCAACATATACGTGGCATAGCTGACCTTCACTCCAGCCTGGCAGTTAATCATATCAAAGATTTTTCTCCACTTCTTGGATCCATTGATCCGCCTTCTCTGAACCCTCATTCCCCTTGAACTTAGGAGGATTGTAACGACGGAAGTCTTCCAACCCTCTTGATTCTGCAGCACGGATCTCTCTTCCCCTCTTTTCAAGATCCCGTGAGTCTTGGCAGCGGTCTGTGCAGCGACAGAAGCAGCCATGTTGTTCATAGCCTCCGCCATTTGGTCATTCCTAGCGTTGGCTCTCTGAGCGTCATTCCTTCTGGGCGGCATGGTTTTCCTATAAGAACCATCATCAAGTAGAGTTTTAACACTACTTCAAATAATTCTAAACTAACGTCCGACTAACAACACACAATTAAATTGAACTTGACAACTCAAGTCACCTAAACCGACACATGATCAGATAACAACCCCTAACTTATAGGTCGACCTACAATCTATAACCAAGGTTCCACAGCTCCCAAAGAAAACTAAAAACTATGCTCTGATACCACAATGTAACACCCGTTTTTCAAAGCGAGGGTATATTTTTTTTTTTTTTAAAAGTAATTAAAACGAACAAAGAAAATAAATCAGGAAATGCTTTTGGATAAATAATTGAGTCATTATAAATTACAAGCAGCGGAAAAGTTTCTCCAATTACAAATCCAAAACATTTCTACATAGATATCAAATGGTACATGGGACCCATTCAAAGATGATATAAAACCGATAATATTTGTATAAGTACAGTTTTCCAAACTAAAATACTCCAAACCCAAAAGAAGGACCCCTAGTCCCTATACAACATCCTAATCTGATCATCCTACCAAAAACTATACACCCTGAGTAATCTCCACGCGCCCCGTGAGATCCTCCTAGCACAACGCGCAGTCAAGCATTCCCATCTCCATCCCTGTCCGTAGGGTACGGACCAGTAGGGGCCGTCCTGACTCTCATCTGAGGGCAAAGCCCAGATTTCCACAATAGTGTAAAGGGTCACCAACCAGAAAATAACAGATAACACATAGCAATTAAGTTTTTGAATGCTCAAAACAACTTTTTAACTAAGCATGCACCTTAACAGGATTTTCAATGTGCGAAAAGTTCATACATTACATTGCCAATGAAAATGAGGGTAAAATGCAGTTCTCGATCTCCTAATTAACACATGATAAAACAAGGCATGGATAGATTCATGAGCAATTAATCATACAACTAAAATGAGGATTTTCACTGAGCCAATCGATTGGGCAATCGATTGGGGTGAAGATTTTTAATGGAAACAGAAACCTGGGCTGAATTCAATCGATTGGTAAATCGATTGATTGGTTCCTGAGCCCCTGGTCTCGAGCCAATCGATTTCCTAATCGATTTGGTGATGGATTCTTAATGAAAACAGGACCCTGGGCTTAATTCAATCGATTGGTAAATCGATTGATTGGTTCCTGAGCCCCTGACTTAAGGCCTAATCGATTGGGCAATCGATTTCGAAGGGATTTTAAAAAGGCTGATTTACCAAATCGATTGGCTAATCGATTTTGTTCATTTGGCCAAGCCCTGTCTTCCATCCAATCGATTGGGAAATCGATTTCCCTGATCAGTTTTCCAAAATTTCATGAATTAACCTAAGACATTCCTAATCTAGTCCACAAACCTAACGCTTAGCAATTTCTACGCGATTACCACGACAATTGGGATCTCGATAACCATCATACATACACACGATAATTAGCACATAACACTTAGCATTTTCAAACGCAATTAACACGATAAATCAAATTCAAATCACTCAATCATAAAACTCAATTAAACACGACTCGTGTGCCAAGCACCCTAATGCAATGCGTATATGCCAAAATGCATGGACTCGGAATTCCAAACCAAAACCCTCCTCGAAGGGCGTAAATCATAATGTACCGCCTATCGCAGGCCAAAGTACCAATTACCGAGGTGCCACCTATCAGGGTCAGCACGATTTACTAAAATGCGTAAATCATAAACGTACCACCTATCACGGGTCAGTACAGTTTACCGAGGTGTCACCTATTCACGGGTCAACACGATTTACTAAAGAAAAAGCGGGAATCGTAAATGTACCACCTATCACGGGTCAGTACAGTTACCATGGTGTCACCTATCACGGGTCAACACGATTTACTAAATATAAATCGCAAACGTACAACCTATCACGGGTCCGTACAGTTTACCAAAGGTGCCACCTATCACGGGTCAGCACAATCCACCAAAATGTAAATCGTAAATGTACCACCAACCTATCACGGGTCAGTACAGTTACCATGGTGTCACCTATCACGGGTCAACACGATTTACTAAAATGTAAATCGCAAACGTACAACCTATCACGGGTCCGTACAGTTTACCAAGGTGCCACCTATCACGGGTCAGCACAATTCACCAAAAATGTAAATCGTAAATGTACCACCTATCACGGGTCAGTACAGTTACCATGGTGTCACCTAATCGGGTCAACACGATTTACTAAAATGTAAATCGCAAACGTACAACCTATCACGGGTCCGTACAGTTTACCAAGGTGTCACCTATCACGGGTCGACACAATTTACCAAATGAAATGCATGAGCATACACAGACTCCATTCACACAAAATCGTTAAGCAAATGCAGATATTAAAAGATTCCCCATTTTTTAATACCCATTCAACTTAAGCGACTTTCAAACAACATTAATTAAATAAGTCATTAAGAGATTCCCCGTTCTTAATACCGATTTAACTTAATGATTTTCAAAACAAAACGTTAAGCAAACAGTCATATTAAGAGATTCCCAATTCCTAATATACTTTTGACTTAAACGGTTTCTCGCAAAACATTCAGTAAACGAGTCATTAAGAGATTCCCCATTCTTAATACTCATTTACCGAAACGATTTTCAAAAACGATAGTTAAGTAACCGAGACATTAAGAGATTCCCCATCTCAACGCCCAGTTAACTTAAACATTTTCCTCAAATACACATTAAGTAAACCGAGGTATTAAAAGATTCCCCATTTTTAATACTCGTTTAAACTCTAATGGTTTTCAAATTCCACAGAAACAAATTCAAACATACTTTCACATTCAAACCATAATTCACAACAACCACACCAATTACGAACATCAAGTTTCATTTACCCATAATCATACGCAATGACATTCAATTCATTTACACGAAACATTCATCACTATAAACAAAACCTAACTCTAAGGTTTTTACCCATAACGCACTAGTTTGGTTTTTTCCCAAATCGACACATTTAACCCTAACAATTTCCTTCCCACACAACTACAGATAAGTCCCTAATGCGATCTAGAAGTTTGGAAGGAGCCCTTACCTCAAAGTTAGCTTTATCGAGAGTTTCCGGTTCCGCGAGAAAATCCGGTAAAATCTCCGCTCGCAACGCCGCTTCCAAGTTAGTGCACTAGCACCGTAGCACGGAGGTGAGCAACTTTCCCTTCTATCTCTTCGAGAAAAGAGGTTTGGATCTAGGAGAAACGGAGGGGTTTGTGTTTGGATCTCAAAACCGTTTTTCTTCGTTTTCGGATCAAAGAGGAAGAGTGGAGTTACGAAAACCTTGATCTAACTCACACCCAACCTTGGGTCACTAGTTTTGAAGAAAAGGAAGCAACGAAAACGAGAAATGGAGAAGGATGGAATTTTTGGTTTTCTTGCTCACGTGAACCTGAGGAAGGGGATGGAAATTTTAAGTTTTCCTTCCTTTCTATTTCTTTCCTTTGCTTTTCCTTTCTTCCTTTTTCCTTCCTTCTTTATATACTATTTTCTTTTCCTTTTCTTTCCTTCTAGTTTTCCTTTCTTTTTCCCTCCAAGCAAACATATATAAAATAATAAATATAACTTAACAAATATCTCAAAACTAGATATTTATTAAATTACCGTTTCACCCGAAACGCCTTAAATTAACCGTAAGGTATTTACCGCAGTTAAATTCAATTTATTTATCGACGGGAAATTCTAATTGGCATCGAAATATCTTTTGATTATAAAAACTCCAAAATATTATTAACTTTGGCTTAAAAGCCTCCGAGCCAAAATCCAAATATACCAAAAATATATAAAGAGTACTTTAAAAATTACGGGTCTTACAGTTCTTTTCTTAATTGATGGTTTTTTATTGTGAACCTTTATTATGGGTGGCTCCATAGTTCTAAATCGGTTTCTAGAGCACACAACTCAATTCCAAAATATTAAACCAATTAATAGGGTAAACTATTAAAAATGGAAATATTATAGAAAAGCTCAACTCTAGGTGAGACTTTCATGACAACCAAACAGGATGTACATCCAGAAGATTATCATTACACAGTCTCAACTTATCTTAGGTTTGCACTCAGCCCGGGTATAGAGCCCACTCATAAGTGTGTGAGTCGTGTTAGGGTAGTGTATAGAAAAAATAAATAAGATAAAAAAAAATTTATTGCAATAAAAATAAATTGACAAAACACATTAAAATTATATTCACAATATAACAAATAAAATAATAATAGGGGTAATATAAATAAAATAATAATAAATAAAATAACTATATATAATTAATTAGATTGGGCTTGACTCTCAAATGTCCCCAGTGGAGTCGCCAGCTGTCGCGTCCAGTTTGTCCGCGAAAAAGGAGTCGCCACCAATTTTATTTTTATTAAAGGAAAAAAATGGATAAAACCTAAATAATATTTTTGAACCAAAAATTTGGATTCGGGAGTCGATTACGAGTAGGGAAGTATTATCACCCTACAATGTCCGTTAAAACGGTTACCCTATAATTAAGTTATATACAACTATTTATTTATTTATTTTATTTTTACCCATAAAGAATAATAAAACAATTAAATTATTTACATTAATGAAAGAAAAAATATTGTTTTATTAATTTGGTTTGACAAGGGAAAACCTTGCTCCTACATATCCCCAGGTGCAATAAGGGAAATCAAAACTCAGTAGTTCTTGGGTAGAAAATATTTATGTGTTGACCGATTTTATTATTATTTTTATTTATATATGTATCAAAAAAATAAAAATAAAATGTAATAATAGTAATAATGATGATAACAATAATAATAATAATAATAATAATAATATTTATTCATGGATTATATCTTCTATATTTGTTTAAAAGTAAAGAAAAAAATTTAATTTTCTAAAAAAATAACGTAATGTGGCGGTATGTGGAACGAGACAGATGGACACGACGGTGAAATAATCTGTTAAATGATTTGCTCGTACGTTGTCGGATATGTCGCGACACAAAGGGCACCACGATTGAGAGTGAGTAATATGGTGCGGCGAGCGAGGATGAATTTCATCCGGCGACCGGACCATTAATTCTAATCCTAAGGGTGAAAACATTAATCTGTTGTTATAATTTTTTAGTTATAAAGACGTATTATGAATATATATTACAATATGATGCAATTTATTTTCTCGGCCTATAAACATCAATTAGTTATATTTTTTATTATTATTTTTGTGTTGCAAGAAAACAATTTTAGGATTAAACGATTCTTTAAAAAAATAAAAGCTTAACACATGAGTTTACTTTTTAACAAATAGGAAAAAAGTAGAAGGCGAAATAAAATATATTTAAAAAAAGATGCAAAACAAAAAACAAAAGACTAATAAGCAGAAAAATAGAGAAAAAAAAAATAAGAAAATGATACCTTACTCCTGAATTGTTGTTTTGCTATACCGATTGTTTCAAGATCAGATTTTTTTCTTCCCTTTTGCCAACTAATCTCTCTATTTTTTATGAGCTCTCAATTTGTATTTCGAATTCTGTCCCTCTTTGTCTTCTTGTGGTCGACTATTTATAGACTTTTGGGTATAGATTTCAAAAGACAAAAGAATAATTGTCAATTGATTACCATTAATTTATGTTTGTTGGTTTCTTTTCTTTTAATTGGCCACAATTATAACCGATTCTTAATGCTATTGAATTCATTTCTTCGGTTTTCTTTTCTATTCAATTAATCACCATTATTCTGATTTTATGACCATCAATCAATTTCTTTTTGGTTTTATTTTCATTTATTTTGATCATCATTGCATCGATTTTTATGACCATCAATTCATTTCTTTCAATTTCCTTTATTTTTATTTCTTATTATTATTTTCATATTTTAGAAAATAGTCTAAACAAAAATTAGAGGCAAACAACAACCGAAAACACTTGTGATTGTTAAAAGCTTATATCCCTAATTATTTATTTTTATTTTATATTATTTATTCACATATATTATATATTTATTTTTATTATTATTATTTCTTTTTTAATAAAAAGTAAAAATCGGACAAAATTAGGTGTCAACACCCACCATACAAAGGGCCATGGCGATGAGGGTATGGAGAGTTCAACTAGTGGGTAAACATGTATGTGCCACGCTTATAGCACTTGTCAAGTGGCGTAGCTTGCCGGAAAAGCTTGGGGTGGCCGATATAAAGATAAACAAAAAAATTCAAACAAAAATGCAACAAAACTCAAACACTTTGTATGCAACAAAAAAAAACTCAAACACTTTATATGGACATAAAATCAAACACCTTATGTGCAACAAAAAAACTCAAACACTTTACATGGACATAAAATCAAACACCTTACGTGCAACACAAAAACTCTAAACAAAAATCAGCACTATCGTGTAACTGAAACTCCAAATCAAAATTCCAAACTCCAAATTAAAGCTTCAAACTCAACACTAACAAAATAGCTTTAAATTTCATGCTAACTGAACAACAAGAACAAAAAGTAGAATTCCACAAAAATATCGGGTACTGCCATATAAGTTAAATTCTTAGGATAGGTAAAAACTCAACAAAATGAAGAACTCAAAACTGACACTGGAGCGACGAACTAAGAAAAATTGAAATTAACAGAGTCAGAGGAGCGGCGAACTAACATAGGAGCGACGATTCAAAACTAACAGAATTCCAAATCAAAACTAACTAACAAAAATTAACACTAACTAACAAAAATCAACACTAACTAACAACAATCAGCACTAACAAAATAGAAATCTGAACCTTTTGAACAAAACAGCAACAAGATCTGGAGACAAATGAGGTTGCGGCGAACAGAGAACGACGAACGGCCACATAGGCAGTCAGGCAGAGGCGGCCGCAGGCACCCAACGAGCAGAGGAGCGATCTAGACTGGAGGCAGAGTGAGGCGGCCGCGCGTTTGCAGTGATTCGTGAATCTGAAGAAGGGAGAGAGAAAGGCTGTAATAGAGAGGAAGAAAGAGAAAATTGAATTAGGTTTAGGTATTGTTGTAATTTTTGAGTTTTAACAAGGCCATTTTAGTCATTTTACCTATAATTTTTAAAATTTTTTTTTTGTGGTGGCCGCGGCACCCCCTGTCCAACAAAGCTTCGCCAGTGCTTGTCACACATTTTGACATATTTTATGTATCTTCGGCAATTGTTGGCCAGTAGTAGTCGCCGACACTTGTAACCTTTTTGGCAAAGGCTTCCTTATACAAGGTGTTGTCCGAAGTTGCCCTCAAGAACTTCTTACCAGTTGAGACTTTGTTCTTAAACTTGACTTTGGTGGCACAAAACTCTTTGGCTAAAGTTAATCTTGTTATACACGCTCGTATTTGAAGTGTTGGAAAAAAATGAGGGATACCTCTATTGATAGCCCTGATTTGTTTTCTCTCCATTCCCCTTTGTGTTGGAGGAACTGTCAATGAAGATGGTCCATTTTGTACTTGTTCGATATCGGTTAGAGTCATTTAAGCCATGAAATCGACTAGAATTTGTGCCTTCAAAGCCCGTTAGGATTCAATAGCCATATTGAACTTTGATAGTTCTACTACCCATTTTGTCATTCTACCTACCAAATATAGCTAAAATAGAACCTGTCGAATTTGTTGCTCCAGTCAAACAACGATAACATCTGCTAGGAAGTTTTTTCAGAAGACGTCTGGAGGTCATTATTAGTGTTAATGCCATCTTTTCTAGCTTGTGATGTTTGACATAAGGTTTGACAATGCTTTGTTGACGAAGTATATTGGCTTTTGTTCCCCTTGTATCTTCTTATCAGTATTGCGCTCACAGATTCATATGACATTGGTAGGTACAAGTACATGTCTCAACTGCAATTGGCCTCTTAAAGATGAATGGCTATGATAGTATGGTTTTTAGGTGGTTGAAGATTTTTTCGCACTCTTTGGACCATTCAAACTGTACTTTTTTTCGAAGTAGTCGAAAGAAAGGGAATGCATGTTGGGTTGACTTTGAGATAAACCTGGGTAGTATCATCATTACGTTATTTTTTTTTACCATTACTGGGAATGTCGCGCACAACTTGTACAATCTTGTACTGTTAGAACAACTAGGTGAATTTGAAATTTGATTCCATAAACTTGTCCTTTTTCATTCCATAAAATGTTCATAAAACATTCTTGTTCAATATGATTGCTGAAGATTGTTGTTCAAGACAAATCACACCTAATGAAGTGATTTGAACTATCATAGCAATTGTGCATCAGACACTCTAAATTATGTGCTAAATGTGATTCAATTAGAGGATCAACTTTTGTCAAAGTATTAACCAGATCATGAACTTTCAAAAAGAAAATTTGTCCAAGTGATTGACTTGTATAAGAGGATTTTACTTTTATCAGAGCATTGATTGGATAACAAATTTACTTGAACATAAGAGGATTTGGTTGATACGCTTATGTACTCAATAGATGATTCAAATGATGCGCTTCGAGATTGATAGATGAAAGAACATTGACTAGAGGATTTACTGAATTACTTATTAGAGGATCTACACACTTTGAAACACGTTATTGTTTCTCACATATATTTTGTCATCATCAAAACCAAAACTAAGGGGTCATTTTTTTTCAAATCAACTTAGTTCTGATATATCCACCACTTCATTAGCTATTAGAACCCCATCCAAAATCGATCTACTTTTTACAAACGCATATTGTGAGTCAAAAATTACATGACCTATGACAACTTTAATCCTATTTCCCATAACCTTTGATAACACTTTATGTATGCATTCCACCAGTGAAGTTAGGACCATAGTCTGTCAACTTCGGAGGTTGTCCATCTTTAATATTAAAGTAATAAAGGAATACTTTGATCCTTTGACTAATCTTCCACATTAATGAAACTCATACATGAATGTCATGAAATATTCATTTAAATCATTCCAATTTTCTTTTCAAGAAACTAAAATTTACACCTTTAGGACCTAGGCTTTTGTAGTTATCACAAATCCTATATTGCGTGTCTTACCTCATCCTCTTCAAAACGAACTGCTAATTTTTTCTGCATCTCTATCATTCAAAGCTTGAAAAAACTGATCTTCGTCCCTCTCATTGTTGTTGCCTTTGCTATCGGCTCGCGAGTCCACATGTTCCATCCCTTCCCCGATCGTATTGGATGTGCACCCCCCATGACAGCAAAGTTTCTTCTATTTCTCTTTTTGCAGTATTGATATTGGATATTTAGAGTGAAATAGAAGGTCATGGGTTGATCCATGAAATCTATTTCCATAATTCTGTAAAAACCCTATTCAGACTGTTGGACTATCTGTTTGATTTAGTTTTTAAAAAAGGTTTTCTCTTTATATAAATTAAAAATCTCAAAACTTGTTTGAATATATTTGTTTGTATTTGAAAATTGTTTTATATTTTGACTGTTTTTAAAAGCAAAAAACCAAAATAAGTATAACATGTTTTGATTTTCACTATTCATTTTTATACCTAGAATAAGAAGTGAAAACACACCGAAAAACTGAAATTTCATTATTAGCAATACATTAATATTAATATTAAACAATCTTACTTTTTTAATTTTAGAAAACAAAAGAAAGAGTATTCATGAACATTATGCAGCACGGTAAATGGACTTAACATACTCTGGATGTACTCGTGCATTTTTGTTAACTTTTAGTATGAGTTTCCTTGTTTATTAAATGTGTCGTTCTACTTTTATTCCTATTATTTGGTAAAAAATTTAGTCAACATCAATTTTCATCTTTAAATATTTATTATAAACATAATTCAAAAAGCGTTGTCATATGTCTTTAAGCATTTTTTAATTTTTTTTTTCAAAAGACTGTAATAAACAAATGATCAACTACTTAAATGATTATTTAAAAAAATGTTTTTTTATTCAAAAAATACTGTAATAATCAGGTCCAACGTGTGAACTAATTATAAAACCCATTCTTACAAAATTTTATTATTTCGTACACTAAAATAATTCTATACCATTACACAAATAACCTCAGGTCCCGATCAACTATAATTTTATACCATTACACTAATAACCTTTGGTCTCGAAGAAAGTCTGTTCACAATCTCCCTACTATTACATATGGGAAAAAAGGGTCAGATTATCAGTATATAAACAAAAGAAACGCATGAAATTAATTACTTCTAGGTAGCGATGGAAATAGGTTAGACTGTCCGTTACGAGCCTATGGTCTGGCCTACTTATAGTTCGGTCTCTTTAATAAAAAGGTTATACTCAGACTATTTTAAAGTCTATTTATTTAAATAGGTTCAGACTCAGACTTATAAAAAAGTCTGTTAGGCCTTAAAAAATCTATTTACTATTTCAAAATCTTTTTTTTTATCTTTGTATTTCTTTAGTAAAGTTAATTTTTCTAAAATATCTTAAAAATCTTCTAGAAACTCCATTGAATTTGCTCAAATTTTAGGTTTTATAAATAAAAATAATTTTAAATCAAAAATTGTATATGCGAATTTGTAAAAAAATAGTAAAAAATGCATAAAATAGGAGCAATCCATTTTAGAAGTGTTTCAAAGTTGATAATAATATTAGTTATTTATTACTAAATATCTTCAAGTTGTTTGAGAGGATTTGTTTGAGAGGTAATAATGGATGCGTTTGTTTCAAGAAAAATCTATTCTTTGAAACCCAAAAATCATTTTTTAGGGTTTTAAAGGTGTTTGTTTTAGGTGAATAAGGCTTTTAAAATAGCTTTCAGGTCAGACCAAACTTTTAAAAAAAGAAAAATTTTCCCTGTACCCCATTTTTATACCTATACCCCATAATTTTTTGAAAATGACAATTATGTCCTTATTAATTCAAAGGTTTTTTTTTTTTATTTTTTATAATTTCATCTTTTCCGGAACTACAAAAAAGATTTCTGGTACACACCTTATTTCCGAAAAACTTTTTTCAAGTTTTCCGGTACAGAAAGTTGTTACCGGAAAACTTTAAAATAGATTTCGGTACAGAAGTGAAAAATTGTACTACCGGAAAACTTCATTCCAAGATTTCCGGTACAGAAGGTGTTTCCAGAAAACTTTCTCAAAAAGATTTCCGGTACACACCATTTTTTAAATTTTTTTTAATTTTATTATTTTTATAAATGATAATACATTAGTCAATATTAACGCATCATAAATATTAATTAACACATATAAATATACCATAATAATTAATAATTAATACACCATTCAATAATTAATACACTATTAATATACCATAATAATTCATAATAATACACCATAATTAATGATTAATACTCCTTTCCATAACAAGATCTATAAATTAGTTAAAATCAAATAAACACTAATTTAATAAAAAAATAAAACAAAAAAATTATTTTAAAAAAATTATTTTAAAAAAAATCAAACAACTACCGGAAAAACATGTGGATGAAGTTTTTCGGTGGTTCCGGAAATGATGTTGAAGTTTCCCGAAAAACAGTTACGTTGAAGTTTTCCGGAAATGATGTACTGTACCGGAAAACTTTTTTCAAGTTTTCCGGAATGAAAAGTTGTGTTACCGGAAAAACTTGAAAGAAGTTTTCCGGAATTTTTTTTTTTGCTTGTTATTTCTGTTCCAGAAATGTTAAATGAAGAAATTAAAAAAAAAAAATTATATGTATGAGGGTATTTTAGTATTTTTCCTTTACTTTGGGGGTATAGGGATAAATGAGTGGGTACAAGGGAAATTTTCTTTAAAAAAATCAGGTCAGGTAAAAAAAAACCTATGATAGGCCCGTAAGTCAGGCTTAGGCCTTTCAAAGCTTGGTCTGGCCTATTTCACCCCTATTTTCAAGAAAGCCACAAAACGACATCTAGAGTTGATTTTTTTTTCTAAATAAAAACCTTTTAGGAGAAAAAGGTTGACTACTCATAATAAAAATATGCCCTATGAGTAAGCGAAACGTATTTTTAAGAGGGTAAAAACATACATTTTTTATGAAGATTGCGCTACATATTTTAAAACTAGCGACTACCACATTGTCAAAATTAAACCTACTGAAATGTACAAGATGAGATACACACATAATGATCAAGATATATCAATAAATAATGTAATTTTCAGACAATTAAATTCAATGCTCTAATATAAAAATCAAGGAAAAATAAATAAATCAAGATATATGCAAAGCCCTCTAATTATAAGAAAAGAGAGTCAAGGGTTCTATAAAAAACCCAAAACCCATTTAACTTACAATTTAAACCCCAAATCAGGATAAGTGATAAGAGCTGGCTTGTCCTGGTCTCCATACACAGCAACAGACACATAATTCCATGACATGTTCTGAAAATAGGTTCCTGCAGAGACATACAAGTAGATTATCAATCAGTAACAACACATCAAATTGCATTTAAAACAATAAATACTAAATAAAAGAGGAGCAAATCAGAAACTAGAGTGCATTTATCTTTCTACCATACACATTAATTTGAGAAGTTAAGGGCCAATTCTTTGTATGGTCTAAAAAATTGGTTGTATAAAATAGAACCAAAGAAACAAAAATAGGCAACACAATAAAACATATAAAACTGTAACTGGTTGACCTTGCACACCACAAGGACATCCCTACCACTTAATGATTACAGAAATATTAATGAACTAATCAAGTCAGCCAATTAAGCAACTGGACTTAACTTCCTTTGACTTTTATTATAGGCACCTCCATACTCTTTAAAGATGCTAATTTAGTCGCTGGCACATCGCATATCAAATTATAAGCCTCCTTCAAAATGCATCAGTAAAATATGAACTATATGGCCCCAAAATGCAGCTCATACGAACAGCTCAGCAATAAAAGGTTATATGGCACAAAATTTAAACCAAAATCCAGAATCACAAACGATAAAAATAAAATAAAATTATAATAAAATAAATAAAAACACCTCTCTAATGAAAATCAGAAGCATAATTAACAGAAAAATCAGATACATCACAATGCTAAAAAAACCATATCATACAACTAATCAATGAGTAGACGTTAAATCACGTGAGATAATAGAGCATAACACAAATAAAGAATCGTTTACATAATTCAATCACATCAATTTGAAGTATCAGGAACAAAATCTGGACTTAAACTGCACAAGCATAATTCAATCACATTAATCTGCACAAGCATCCAAACCTGGATAAGCATCTACACATGCCTTCTGTTAAATGGTGATTGCTACAAATTTATCAATAGAATAGACTTTAAAAGAAGTCTATATAGTAGATGCATTTAAAAAGGTAATTAAGAGAGATACTATGCAAGTATAAAAGAACTCACCTGGTTTCTTGATTGTACACGTATCAGCTCCCTCACCTGTCTGCTCAGTTTGTGTTAGTCAAATTTTACACGTATCACATTAGCAGCAGTAGCACCAGCAGTATGTACTCTTCTATCAGGATCAAATTTTGCTCTCTCTATTATTTTTTTCCATGAAACTTGCCATCGCTTTTCTGAATGATTTTAGTCCATGATAGTCTTGAAATAAAGCATTTGCTCTAAAACGACTACCTCCTTCTAAGTTTTCTTCCAACTACTTTTCAAGCAAATCAAATGACACCTAAACAATCAAATTAAATAATAAAAAATTAGTTAACAACTTACTACATTCTTTAGAATTAAAATAATTAAGTGTAACATACTTACACATTTTTAGAAGAAGATTTCCTGCTGCTTATCATTAGAATATTTTATCATACTACATTCTTATCCTTAGAAGATGAGTTCCTGCTGCAAAATAGAATATTTTATCAACTAGTTTCACCTGAAGTAAGCAACTCCTTCCATCTATTAGAGGATGAGTGCCTGCTGCTTCTTCTTCTGAGTCATATAGCCTAATCACAATTTTTATCAAATGATTTTTTCAATAACTAAGCATATATAATAATTCTTAGCAGAGAACATGACCAAATCCCAGAAAGTGATATAGTTGTCATTCATTACATTTACAAAAGCTGATAATCTAAAACCGTATTGTAAAATAGCGGCTATAGCATAGCTGAATTTGAATAAACCACAATTATCATACAAGCCAAGGTGGAGAGGCTTCTTATTTGACTTAGTCATAAAGATATGGAGAGTGGAGACCAAAACAACAATCGACAAAATCAATCAACAACAGAAGGTTTAGAACATAGATAAGAATTGAAAGATAGACACCATTGTGCAAAAACTCCAAATTGTTTGTTGGCAGTGCAAAAGTTCCTTTAACTATTGGCTTAAAACATCACTAAGGTATAGGTTGAAAACAAGGATAGCCAGATACCTTTAAATCCTTTCTTCCCTTTAGTATCAATGGTCTTTTTTTAGCCATTTCTTTGATTCTTTCTTGAACAATGTATATGTCCTGAAAGCCTGCAGCATCGCTTGGAGTCATTTCGATATGATTGACACTTGACAATGTTGTCAGCTCTAAATCAATAGATCTACTCCCGTCCTGAAACTAATTCCACAATACTTCAAAATAAAAACCAATTTCCAAATAAAAACCAAGGTTTAAATTTAATATTTTACTATACACAAAAAATCCAACAAAATGACAAAGGTTTCTCAATCATTTGAACCCTTCTTTTGTGTGGAGGTACTGGTTACTCTTAGCAATTAGTGGTAAGTGTTAAGCCATGTATTCCTCCTAATTACTAAGTGTTAAGTTGATTTTCTGATTTTTCATAGAGGAAAAGTTAGGGTTTCAAAATAAAATTGGGGTTTTTAGTTTTTTTAATCAATTAATGAGAAGTAAATGGAAAAATAAGACATAACCATGAAGAAGGAGAATGTCACGATGTAGAATGCCTTTGAGAATTTGGATTTGAAATTTTAGAGTTCCAGTCAAAATCTGCAAAAAGAAAACAGGGTAAGGACATCGTGAAAACAGGGTATATTTTTTTTTTTTTCTCTCGTTCATTTCAACTTAAGGTAGTAAATTGTTATTGACTAATTTTATGAGTTTTACTTACTTTGTAAATTATAGTGAGTAATTGTGGTAATTTTTTCATGACTAAAATGTTACATGTTATATGTGTTTAAATGATTAATTGCCATATTAGTCTATCATGCTAAGCCACTTGATTCTTGACACGTGCATAGATAACGAGTGAATTCCTTGAGGGTGCTTAATTAGGTATTGTTCGTTTATTGTTCATCACAAATTTCGAGGACAAAATTTCATTAACGAGGGGAGAATTGTAAAACCCTAAATTTTATAATAAACTATTTTATTAATTAAATAGAATTTTAAATAATTAATTTGATGTTAAAATTATTTTAAAATATATGTTAATAAATTTTGTGACTAATTTTCATTATATAGATGTTTTCTATGTTGTGCTAGTTTGACACATATTATATTAAATGAGTGATATAAATAATAAATACTTTATTTATTATTTTATATATTTTTTTAAATAATAGCATTTTAGTGTAATATTTTAAAAAAAAAAAATTTATGCGATTTACATGTATTATATTTATTTTTTTATTTCGAATATTCTCCGGTGGTAGTATTTTAATGTGAGTATTTGAACAAATAAGTATAATTATAGTGTGTGTTTCGATAAAGTTGACGTCAGACCCTATCGACGCTCCAACACGTTTTCTAATAATTTGTTTCATGACATTTTGAATATCTTTCTTCGCCTGATATTTTTATTAATTATGTAAATCCGACATTTATACCCCGCATAAATTATCAATCATATTTCATTGACTGTGCAAATTCGTCGATGCTTTTGGATTCGTTGTTGCGCGTTGTGGACGTGTTATTGTTGTAATACCCCAATTTCTTATTATTATATTTTAATGATATAATGATGCACAACTACTATTATCGATGTGTTTGATTTGTGCGTTAATTCCTCTGTGGTTGCCCTATGTGCTTGCCTTAGTGATTTAATTAAATTATTAATACTAATAATATTGAATTTGTTCTAATAATAATAATAATAATAATAATAATAATAATAATAATAATAATAATAATAATAATTGAATAAGGATAAGAATGGAATATGGACTAAGTGGAATTGCCTATTCTTGACAACAAGGTCAGAACAACTAAAACCTAGTATTACTGATTGATTATATATATATATATATATATATATATATATATATATATATATATATATATATATATATATATATATATATATAGTATTCTATATAAGTGATAGAATATTGGCTAAGATGTTGTCGCATTAGTCCGAGCATCCCATTCCAAGAAGCGTAATTCCCAGAAGATGAAAAACAAAGAAACAACGCTGAAATTTTTCTTTTATCTTTTATATTTCATCTCTAATTCCTCCTTACACGTTAACAAAGTTTGCTTGCAATCACCTGCCTCATAGAAATATTGGGTATGTATTCCTCTATTTCAATTTTCAGTAATACTTGTGCGTATGATTAGGTCATCGTAACACTAGGCATGCGTTCTTTATTCTAATTTTTAGTAATAATATACCTGGGTATGATTGAGTTATATTACTGAACATATATTCGAAAATTCATTTGCATCTAAAGAATTCATTTTACTTTAGCTATAATTAAAAGTGATTTATCGTACACATCAATTTAAACAAATACTATCAATTTCATTATATATATTATATATATATGCTATGCGATTTTGCTTTATTTTTAATTAAAACTGTACATTATTTTATTCTATCATATTTATAAGTATGTTTTGCAGCATTAGGCTTGGAACATTAGGCTGAAATTGCCCTCTGCATTTTTTAAAGTAGCAGACTTGCTACATTAGGCTGAAATTAACATGAATTAATCCAATTGGGTATCGAAATCATTGGATATTAAAAATCTTCTGCAACATAATTTCTCAATATAATTTTTGATTGGTATGCTTTTAAATTCTCCTCTATATAAACAATTGTAAATATATTTTTAATATTATAAAAGAACACATTACTGATATATATATATATATATATATATATATATATATATATTAGTTATTGAACATTCTAATTGTTTTAAGAACATGTTCTTAGTCAAGTATTTCTCTGAAGACATCCGTAATAGGAAGGAAATGGAATTTGTCAAATTGGAAAAGGGGAATATGTTAGTAGCGGAGTATGCCGCTAAGTTTGAGGAGTTATATAGGTACTATCCACTCTATGTTGGAGAGGCATGAGAGAAGTCTAAGTGCATCAAGTTTGAAATGGGACTCAGGCCAGAGATCAAGAAACAGGTTGGAATGCAAGAGATCCGTGACTTTCCTACCCTAGTGAATAAGAGTAGGATTTATGATGAGGATAGTCGTGCTGAAAAGGCACATTACCAAAAGACTAGAACCATGAAGGACAAGAGGCCTATGCATCATAATAGAGGAAAACCTTACTCTTTTCCTCCTAGTAAATCTGGAAGTCATCTGAATTATCAACAATACATTTTTTCAGCTAGAAAATGAGCTAGTAGTGGTAACGAAAAAGGAAATGGAAACAGTTATAGTTATGGGGGTGGTAGAGGAAACCCCGATGGACAAGGGTTAGTAACAGGAATAGTAACAACAAGAGTCAAGTCTCGAGCAACAACAATGGTAATAATGGTGATCCAATTACTCCTATCTGATGTCACATATGCGGTAAGCAGGGTCACATGGCATATGAATGTAGGGGTGATGGATTTACTTGTTTTAATTGTCGATAATAGGGCTACATTAGCACCACATGCCCCTACCCAAGGAAGACTCCACAGCTTGGAAACTAGAGTTCCAAAGCCATCCGACCTAAATCCAATGTAAGAGTCTTTGCCCTTAGTGGTGCATGAGCGTCTGAGAAAGACAACTTGATCCAAGGTACGTGTCTCATAAGTGATACTCATTTATTTGTGCTATTTGATTGTGGTGCCACTCATTCCTTTGTGTCCCTTGATTGTGTTAGACGTTTAGGACTACATGTGTCACGTTTGTAGTATGATTTGATTGTGAATACCCCAACTAGTAATTATGTTAACACCTCTAGTATTTGTGTCAACATTTCCACCCATGTGTGTGGAAGAGTCTTCTGAGTTGACTTAGTGTGTTTACCTTTGCGTCTAGTCGATGTGATTCTTGGTATGGATTGGCTATCTACCAACCGTGTGTGTGTAGATATTTTTTAGCAAAACCATTGAATTCATCGAGCCAGAAGAGAGGGAGAAGCCTAACAATATATCCTCCAACCAAGTGAATGCACTCTTGAAAGAAGATGTCTAGTTATACATGATCCTAGCCTCATTGGAATTTGAAGAACATGTGGTAATACGAGATGTTCTTATTGTGTGTGAACTCCCTGAAGTATTACCTGAAGATGTCAATATTTTACCACCAGAACGTGAGATTGAGTTTAGCATTGCCCTTGTACTAGGTACTGGACCCATATCCATGGCACCGTATATGATGTCTCCCTTAGAATTGTCTGAGCTTAAGGAGCAATTGAAGGAGCTTTTAGATAAACTATTTAAAAGACCTAGTGTGTCACCATGGGGTGCACCTATGTTGTGGGTTAAGAATAAGGATGGTTCTATAAGGCTGTGTGTAGATTACTGCCAGTTTAACAAAGTGACAATCAAGAATAAGTATCCGCTACCTAGGATACATGACCTTTTGGACCAATTGAGAGGATCATGTGTGTTTAGTAAGATCGACTTGAGATCAGGTTACCATCAAATTCGAGTAAAGTCTTCTGACGTCCCCAAATTCGCCTTTAGGATCCATTATGGCCATTATGAGTATTTGGTTATGCCTTTTGGTGTGACTAATGCACCAACAATGTTTATGGATTACATGAATTGGATCTTTCATCCTTACCTAGACTCATTTGTGGTTGTGTTTATAGATGATATCTTAGTGTACTCTAAAACTAAGGAATAGCATGGCAAACATTTAAGGATAGTATTGCAAACCATTAAGGAGAAACAATTATTTGCCAAGTTGTCTAAATGTGAATTTTGGTTAGAGGAAGTAAGTTTCCTCAGACATGTAATTTCAAAAGGTGGAATAGTTGTTTTCCCTGCCAAGGTGGAGAGCGTCTTAGAATGGAAAACACCTAAGTTAGTGAATGAGATTAGGAGTTTCCTAGGATTATCAGGTTATTATCGTAGGTTCATAGAAGGATTCTCCAAGTTGGCCTTACCTTTGACTAAGTTGACCCGAAAAGGGGAATTGTTTGTGTGGGATACCCATTGTGACAATAGTTTCCAAGAGCTTAAGAAACGATTGACCTCTGCACCAATCTTAGTGTTACCTAACCTGAGCGAACCCTTAGTTGTATATTGTGATATGTGTGGTTCAGGATTAGGTGGAGTACTTACGCAAGATGGGAAGGTGGTAGCATTTGCTTCTAAGCAACTAAAGATTCATGAGAGGAACTACCCTACCCACGACCTAGAACTAGCAACAGTTGTCTTTGTACTTAAGATGTAGAGACTTTATTTATATGGATCTAGATTTGAGGTTTTCAGTGACCATAAGAGCCTTAAGTACCTTTTGACCAGAAGGAGTTGAACATGAGACAACGTAGGTGGATGGAATTTCTTAAAGATTTTGATTTTGAACTTAACTATCACCCTGGAAAGGCCAATGTAGTTATTGATGCCTTGAGTAGGAAGACTTTGAGCGTCTCTGCTTTAATGGTTAAGCATAGTGAGTTGTTGGGAACAGTTTAGAGACCTTAGTTTAGTTTGTGAAGTGACACCAGAAAGCATTAAATTGGGAATGTTGAAGGTAACTAGTGGACTATTAGAAGAAATTAAAAAGAATCAGAAATTGGATTTATACCTTTTGGGTAAGTTATAGTTATTGACCCAAGGGGGAGAATCTGCTTTTAAAAGGTGTGGATGGAATTTTGAGATTTAAGGAGATAATTTGTGTTCCCAATGTAGAAGAGTTAAGAAAGATGGTCTTAGAGGATGGACATAGGAGTTGTCTAAGCATTTACCCTGGAGCCACAAAGATGTATAAGGATATCAAGAAGATATTTTGGTGGTCTAAAATGAAAAAAAAATGTTGTTGAGTTTGTGTATGCGTGTTTGACCTGTCAAAAGTCTAAGGTAGAACACCAGAAATATTCAGGCTTGATGCAACCTTTTGAGTATTCCCGAATGGAAATGGGATAACATCTCTATGGACTTTGTTGTAGGCTTACCTCGAACCTCCAAAAAGGTATGATAGTATTTGGGTTATTGTGGATAGATTAACTAAATCTGCTCACTTTATTGCGATAAATATAACTTATTCTATGGAAAGGTTAGCTGAAAAATACATAAAGGAAATTATGAAGTTACATGGAATCCCATCAAGTATAGTCTCAGACAGAGACCCTATGTTTACCTCGAAGTTTTGGCAAGGTTTACAGAGCGCTTTAGGTATAAACCTTAGGATGAGTTCAGCCTACCACCCACAAATAGATGGTCAGACTGAATGAACCAATTAATCCCTAGAAGACTTGTTGAGAGCTTGTGTGTTGGAACAAAATGGAAGTTTGGGATAGATTTTTGCCACTTATAGAGTTTACCTATAACAACAGTTTCCACTCTAGCATTGGAATGGCCCCTTTTGAGGCGTTGTATGGGAGAAAGTGTATGACCCCTCTATGTTGGTTTGAGATGGGCGATAACCTTGTGTTATAACCTAAGATTTTTCAATAGACTACCCATAAAATAAAAATGATTCAGGAAAAGATGAGAGCATCCAAGAGTAGGCAAAAGAGTTACCGTGATAAAAGAAGGAAAAACCTCGAATTTCAAGAAGGTGATCAGGTATTCCTGAGAGTTACTCCAACAACTGGGGTTGGTCGATCGTTAAAAATGTGAAAGCTTACTCCCCAGTTTATAGGACCCTACCAAATTCTTAAATGTGTCGGTAATGTAGCATATCAGATCGCGTTGCCTCCGTCTCTTTCTAATCTTCATAGTGTCTTTCACGTGTCTCAACTTCGCAAGTACGTTTTCGATCCTTCACATGTGATTGAGTTAGACGAGGTCCAAATAAAAGAGAATCTAACTTTTGAGACCTTACCGCTACGTTTTCATTGGTTAAGGTTGTCTGGGGAGGTGCAATGGGTGAAAGTGCAACTTGAGAAGTCGAAATTCAGATGCGCGATTCTTATCCAAAGTTGTTTCCATCAAGTAAATTTTGATGATGATTTTTTTTTGTTACAAGGGGAGAAATGTGATACCCCAATTTCTAATTATTATATTTTAATGATATAATGATGCACAAACTACTATTATCGGTGTGTTTGATTTGTGCGTTAATTCCTCTGTGGTTGCCTTATGTGCTTGCCTTTTGTGATTAATTAAATTATTAATACTAATAATATTGAATTTGTTCTAATAATAATAATAATAATAATAATAATAATATATAATAATAATAATAATAATAATAATAATAATAATAATAATAATAATAATAATAATAATAATAATAATAATAATAATAATAATAATAAGAGTGGAATATGGACTAAGTGGAATTGCCCATTCTTGACAACAAGGCGGACAACTAAACCTAAGAAAGCTTTCTTCACGACGTATGGGGCCCTCATAGTTAGGGGGTCCATTTCTCATGAAAATCCTTTTGAATAGGTTAAGATTTTTTTAGCACCAGGTCTCCTTTCCGGAATTCTCGAGAGGACGTATTTTTTTATTGTACACTTTTTTTTTCCAGTCTTTTCTGATATAATTGCCCATGGCATAAGGTTGCCAACCTTTTTTTCATTCAATTACATTCAATTGATCGAACATATTTATACCCATTCTGAATCCTCTAGTTTGACTTCCATTAATATTCTTAGCGAGGGGATTTCTACTTCAACGGGTACCACAACCTCAATCGCATATATGGTAGGGAAAAAGGGGTTGCCCCAATTGAAGTGTGTATCGAGGTGCGATACTCGTGTAGTGGCAACGACAACACCCATCCCAATCTTTGTATGTTACAACCATTTTCTAATAACTTTCTTTTTTTTAATGTTTTTATGTTACATTATTCGTCCACATAACTGTTTGATTTTTTCCGTAAAAGTTTTAAAGGTCAATTCACAAGTGGCAGTTAGTTCTGATATAAATCTTGAAATATAATTTAGTCTCCCAAGAAAACCACGAACCTCTCTCTCTATACTTTGGGGAGGCATTTCCAAAATGGCTCGAAGATTATCGGGGTCAACCTCTATTCTTTTATGACTAACCAAAAAATTCTAACAATTTCCCCGACTGTACGCCTAAAGTGCATTTGAAGGGGTTAAATTTTAGTTTGAACTTTCTGAATCTTTCAAAGAGTTTCTTTAGATCAATCACATATTTTTCTTTTATTTGTGACTTAGCAATCATGTCATCTACATAAACTCTTATCTCCTTATGTATCATGTCATGGAATAGAGTTACCATAGCTCTTTGGTAGGTTGGCCCAACATTCTTTAGACCAAAAGACATTACCTTGTAACATAATGTTCCATAAGCAGTGAAGAAAGTTGTTTTTTCCATATCATAGGCAGCCATCTTGATTTGATTATATCCTTAGCAAACATTCGTAAAGGAGAAAAAGTGAATGGCGAGCCATATTGTCATCCAAAATATCGATGTGAGGTAACGAGAAATCATCTTTAAGACTGGCTTTGTTAAGGTCCTTATAGTCGACACACATTCGAATTTTTCTTCCTTTTCAACACCGGTACAATATTGGCTATCCATTGGGATAATTTGCCACATTGAAGAACCCAACGTCAATTTTTTTTTTACCTCTTTATTCCCCTTAATTCTTGTTTAACCGAAGAAAAATAGGTTTTAAGGGAAATTTATGCTCCATTATGCTAGTATCCAAATCATACATATTTTGATATGACGAGATAAAAATATCTTTGTATTCCTGTAGAAGTTGGATTAGTTGACGATATACTTATTTCTTTAAGATAGTGTCGACTTTAACTTCCTTTCTATTTTCTTCTTTCCCTAGACTAATCACTTTTATTGGTTCCTTATGGGGAATAATTCCCTTAGCTTCTTGTTTTACCGATTTTAACAATTCTAGGGTAAAAAAAAATCCTCTTCATTATCTTTTATTGCCAGATTAGTAAGATGGTCAAAGTTATGTGGCTGGATTTTAGTACAATCATCTATTAATGGATTATTCTCAAATATAGGAATTGCATTGAATACTATAGGCAACTTGATTGTCTCCCCATTCTTGATTTCTGCTTTTGAATTATATGGATGAACCCAATTAACATCACCGATCGAAAGATCATCTCTAACTATTGCAATATGAGTTTTGTTTGTCTTTGATGCATTTTGGAAACTATGTTGAATGTCACAGATGGAAATCATTTCGGATCTAGGGTATCAATTTTAAATCGGAGCTAACTTTTTTTTTGGCCAATCTTTGCTTGTCAACTTTGGTTGGTTCGTAATCTAAACCCCTTTTTTCTCTATTCTTATGAAGTTTCATCAGTCCTTTGAGAAGTTCTTCATTTTTCCCCAAAACGTATCATGGATGATGTCCTCTACTTAACATGAATCTAACAACCAAAATAGTTGTGTTTGATAAATGTGGTTCTATTTTGTTGTTTCGATATAAGCGGTGCCCACAATTTCTAGTGTTTGGAAGGAGGTCTCCAGAGCTTACTCTATTATCTCAACGTACAGTGTGGTGGAAAAACTTACTCACCCAACGAGTCTTCCTCTTCTGACACGATTATCAGCTGGTCATATACCATATGCTTTACCTTTTGATGTAGGGTTGATGGCACCATATCGGTAGAATGGATCCATGGTCTCCTCAATAAGCAGTTATAGGCGGGTATGATACCCATCAAATGAAACGTGATTTCAAAAGTGACCGGACCTATTTGCATTGGGAGTTCAATTTATGCCATCATTTTCTCTACGACTCCCATCGAAAGCTTTAACAAGGACTCCTTATATCATATGATCGAGGCACATTACTGATACGTGCAACACTTTGTTATGGTCTCTCTTCGATAGACAGTTCGTCATCTATGAAGGTTAGATGATTGTTAGTAGTAATGTCATTTACGATGCCTCCAAATTTGTTAAAAGTGATATCTTGAGTGACGTGGGCTTCATTTAGTATTTTAAGTAATAGCTTCTTATGGGACTCAGAATTCATCATCAAATATATTAATCAAGTTTTTGTGGGGGCGACTTAGTTCTTAAATTAGAGGCTGAAGGCCAATCACCCCAGCTTATAAATCAGAGGATGAGGGCCAATCATCCTGCTCTTAACCATAGGATGCGGGTCAATGTCCGTCTCTTAAAGAATAGGGTGTGGGTTAGTGTCTCAAATTTAAATTTAACCACTAAATATGAAATGTCATGAATGCATTTAATGATGGACATTTTTCCTTCATTTTTCATCTTTTTTATTTTTTTTTTTTATTTTTTGCAATCAACTTTTTTTCAATTTTTATTTATTTCTTTCACCTCTTCACGAACGTGATCCTAGACTCATGGATGAAAATGTGCATCACTTCAAATAAATGGTGGTGATTGTCCCTTTTGATCTTTGAAGAGATTTTTCCTTACATCATCGGCATAATCTTAGTTGCCACTGCCTTACATGTAAAGACATCATACTAAATTTGGTCTCTTTACATTCACATAATTTGTGTCCCAACATATGATTATCATAAAAATGCATTTTGACAAAAAAGATTTATAACACAAGAAAGTAGTGAATGAATGTTCAGACAATGATATTTTAATGAGAAAATATATGGTACAAAAAAATGATTCATAGAAAGAAAAGAAGATAAGGTGATCTAATGTGGGTAAATGACCCAATTTGTTAGTAATTTTTCATAAAAGAAGTGTGCTAATAAATCATTCCACAATTTCAATAGCATTATTGACCCACTTTGGAGGATATGATTTGCCTCAATTTATCTTCACAACACTTCAGAATATATTGACTCGACTTCGATCCGTGTAAGCCGTATTATTTGCACATTTTCCTTTATAACTTCTTCATTCTATTTATTTATTTTTTGCCCTAATTTTTAACCAGGTAGCCCTTTGGGTTTTTGACCTAAGGTCTTCCTTCATTTTCACCTAGTTGCCTTCCTTTTTTTTATTGACCTAGCAAGTCTTTATTCGACTTTATATCCTCACTTTTCCCAGGTTGTCCTTTTGGATTTTCTGCCTCGTTGGTATTTACTTATTTTTGTACGCTAATTTTTGCCTAGGTCGCCCTTTCAGGTTTTCAACCTAGCGGTATTTATTATTATTTTTTGTACCCTAATTGCTAGGTCTCCCTTTAGGTTTTCAACCTAGCGGGTATTATTATTTTTTTTTTATACCCAATTTTGCCTAGGTCGTCCTTTTGGATTTTCAACCTAGCGGGTCTTCATTAGATGTAATACTTTTTGAAGCATCAATGTGTGAAAGTAATGATAAGTTTTTTCTTGATCCATATTGGTGTAGATCATAACAAAACTTGAAATGTATTGGTATTGGGCTCATATATTTGGGAGTCCACTTATGTGCTAGTCTTTTTAAATATGTGAAATCTTCTTGAGTGCTAATTCTTTCTTTTGAAGCTCTGAAGTTCATATGTTCTTCTTTTAAGATATTTTGAAATAATTGTCCTTGATATATGAGGCAGTCAACATTTTCTTGACTTGAATTCTGTTGGTCAACACAAATCATTACTCTTGATAAAAGGATTTTTTGTTTGAACAAGTCGCACTGCCTTTATTCTATATAATAAGAATAAAAGGGTGCCCCAATTATAGTCTGATTCTCAGGGAGGGTGTCCCACTGTTACGAGATAATATTTTGGTACGAGAATTTTCTATCTAGCTTTCTTCTACATTTGATAGTAAGTAGGATGGTCGTGACTTTCATTCTTGTGAGTGACTATTCTTCATCATGACTTACTTTTAACATTGAAAATAAAACAGCTAGAACGTCAGCTAGTTGATTATATCGTTGAGGGGAAGGACATAATGGAAAATGACTTCAACTTTTAGACATTTGTCTAATATGTACATATAAATGAACATCTTCTTATCCCAAGTTTTACATTTTTGATTCATCTGGTTGATGATTAGGTCAAATCCCAATATGCTTTCAACATTTCACTTTTGATGCATCTAGAATAGTCATGGTACAAACTTCAAATTCCTCCAAGTGATTGGTATATTCAAAGTACAATTAGATAATGATAAAGATAAAACGACCTTTCTAGGGGATTAACATAACGTTAACTGCATGTCCCAACATATTGAGGTCCATCCAAATAAGGGACTTTATTTTTATCTTTCTTATCCCATTCAATGGAATTAATAGCATGACCGAAATTATGTAATGAAATCTTAGAAAACTTATTTATAATTGAACTACTTACAAATATGTATGGTACACGGTTAGAATAAGAGAAAGACATATAATGTTGGGTAATAAATGGTTAAATATATGAGGGGTAGAAAGGAAGAGACAACAAAATGCATTTAGTGATATTCATAATATTAAGGAAACAAAAGTGTGTCAATATAATAAAGTATCGTAAGACTTTATATTTATCAATATTATTGGTGCTGTAGAATTAAAATTCACAAGAGAAACTGATATTATCTTCATTGTCGACTTTGCCCCTTGGATAGACTCATTAAATATATGCAATATCATCAATGTCTTCAACATAATGTTTAGTCGACTAAAAGTGTGTCAATATAATAAAGTATTGGAAGACTTTATACTTAGCAATATTATTGGTGTTGTAGAATTAAAATTCACAAGAGAAATTGATAATATCTTCATTGTCGACTTTGCCCCTTGGATAAACTCATTAAATATATGCAATATCATCAATGTCTTCCACATAATGTTTAGTCGAGGTTTTTCAATTGTCCTTGAAGGTTCACACAAGACTTGATATTTTTCTTTAGATTGGTGAAAAAAAAATTTCATGACATTAAAGTAGTAAGCAATAATGATGAAAGTTCAACATAGACGACCCAACTTCTAGAAGTTCACCTGTGGTGAAAAGTCAAAAAAATATGTCCATGACTTAGAAGTAGGGGGAGAATGAAGATGAATCTCATTAGTATCATGTTCAGATCTTGTACACAAGTTACTTGAGGTAGACCTAGACTAAAGGTAAAAATTGTGGACTTATGAAATCAAAGGGTAAACATGAGTTCTACCGTATTCATCCATGATTCAGATAATCTTGTTAGACTTATTGATGTTCATCCCATGATATAGACATAGGTCTTCAGTTGAATCCAGATAGCCTTTGTATGTTTCAATTCATCCATGATTTTAGCCAGAGAACATGTTCGGTAAGGGTGTCATGATACTTTTTTTTTTTTTTTTTGTTGCTTTTTTTCCATTTTTTTTCTTTGAAGAAAATGTTATGAGAATGTAAGAAAGTGAATGCAATGATTATGCATTTAATTGAAATGTTTTATTACCTCCTAATATGCAATCACTTTTTCTAAAAAAATGAAGAGAAGAAGAAAACATGTTGTAAAATAAATATAAAGATGAAACATGCATGATTATGCAATGCATTATGATAAAAATAAGATTATAGCAGAGTAAGTTTTTTTTCATATATACATGTGCCCTACATGGTTCTTTTCTAATGATGGTTTTTTATTGTGAACCTTTATTATGGGTGGCTCTATAGTCTAAAAATCGGTTCCTAGAGCACACAACTCAATTCCAAAATATTAAACCAATTAATAGGTAAACTATTAAAATGGAAATATTTTTAGAAAAGGTCAACTCTAGGTGAGACTTTCATGCACTTAAACAAGATGTACATCCAGAAGATTATCATTACACAGTCTCTAACTTATCTTAGGTTTTGCACTCTGCCCGGTATAGAGCTCACTCATAAGTGTGTGAGTCGTGTTAGGGTAGGTGCATAGAAAAATAAATAAGATAAAAAAAAAATCATTGCAATAAAATAAATGACAAAACACATAAAATATTCACCAATATAAGAAAATAAAATAAAACAAATAAAAACAAATAAACCAATAGGAGGTAATATAAATAAATAATAAATAATTATATACAATTAATTAAATTGGGCTTGACTCTCAAAAGTCCCCAGCAGAGTCGCCAGCTGTCGCGTCTGGTTTGTCTGCGAAAAAAAAGAGTCGCCACCAATTTTATTTTTACTAAAGGGAAAATTTGGATAAACCTAAATAATATTTTTGAATCAAAAATTTGGATTCGGGAGTCGATTACGAGTAGGGAAGTATTATCGCCCTACACAGTCCGTTAAAACGGTTACCTTATAATTAATTATATAACAACTATTTATTTATTTATTTATTATACCCCAAAAAGAATAATAAAAATTAAATTATTTACATAATGGAAGAAAAAAAAAATTTGTTTTTATTAATTGGTTTGACAAGGGAAAGACATTGCTCTACGTATCCCCAGTGCAATAGGGAAATCAAAACTCACGTAGTTCCTTGGGTAGAAATACTTATGTGTTACCGATTTTATTATTATTTTTTTATTATATATGTATCAAAAAATAAAAATGTAATAATAGTAATATAATGATAATTAATAATAATAATAATAATAATAATATTTATTGATGGATATATTCTTCTATATTTGTTTTAAAGTAAAGAAAAAAATTAATTCTTCTGTTAAAAAAAATAACGTAATGTGGCGGTATGTGAACGAGATTTATGGACACGACGGTGAAATAATCTGTTAAATTATTTGCTCGTACGTTGTAGAATATGTCGCGACACAAATGCCACCCACGATTGAGTGTGAGTAATATGGTGCAGGGAGCGAGGATGAATTTCATCGGCGGCCGCCATCATTAATCATAATCCTAAGGATGAAAACATTTATCTGTTGTTATGATTTTTTTAGTTGATAAAGACGTATTATGAATATTTATATTACAATATGGTGAAATTTTTTTTCTCGGCCTATAAACATCAATTAGTTATATTTTTTTATTATTTTTGTTGTTACAAAGAACAATTTTAGGATTAAACGATTCTTTTAAAAAAAATAAAAGCTTTACCACATGAGTTTACTCTTTACAAACAGGAAAAAAATAGAAAGCGAAATAAAATATATTTAAAAAAGGATGCAAAAACATAACAAAAGACTAATAAGCAGAAAATTTAGAGAGAGAAAAAAAAAAAAATGATACCTTACTCCTGAATTGTTGTTTTGCTAGACCAGATTGTTTCAAGATCAGATTTTTCTTTCTTCTCTTTTGCCAACTAATCTCTCTCTTTTTTTAGTGCTCTCAATTTGTGTTTTCAATTGTGCTCCCCTTTGTCTTCTTATGGCCGACTATTTATAGACTTTTGGATATAGATTTCAAAAGACAAAAGAATAATTGTCAATTGATTACCATTAATCTATTTTTGTTGGTTTCTTTTCTTTTAATTGGCCACAATTATACCGATTCTTATTGCTATTGATTCATTTCTTCGGTTTTCTTTTCTATTCAATTGATCACCATTATTCTGATTTTTATGACATCAATCAATTTATTTTGAATCATCATTGCATCGATTTTTATGAATATCAATTCATTTCTTTTCAATTTCCTTTATTTTATTTCTTATTATTATTTTTATATTTTAGAAAATAGTCTGAACAAGAATTAGAGGCAAACAAGAACCGAAAACACTTGTGATTGTTAAAAGCTTATATCCCTAATTATTTATTTTTATTTTTATATTTCTTCACATTATATTTATATATTTATTATTTATATTATTATTATTTCCTTTTTTTAATAAAAAGTAAAAATCGGACAAAATTAGGTGTCGACAGACGCGTTTATAATATTTTAAAATCTTACATAATTTTTTTTAAAAAATACACCTAAGTTGATTTAAAAATAAAAATTAAAAATATATTTAACAGATAAATTGTCTGAGTTGAACCTATGAATTTAAAAATACTTTCTCTTTTCTAAAATATTTATCGTTTTAATATATATATATATTATTTATTTATTTATTTATTTATTTATTATTTATTATTTATTTATAATTTAAGAAATAAAATAATAACTTTATAAGAGTTAATAACTTTATAAGAGTCTTCTCATTATAACTATTATAGTTTAAAAATGTCTTAAAATGTGACTTAAAAAGTGATCAACTCAAAACTAATTTGAGAATAAAATCGAAATAAATTAATTAAGGTTACATTAAAAAATAATTTTACTTTTATCGTTTTTAATAGTTTCCACTTATTAAAAATATATGCATGCGAAAAATATATATGTTTTTCAAGCCAAGCATGTAGTTTTACAAATTTGTCTCAAAATTGTTCGAAGCAGCTTGCAACTTTGTTTGTCTCTTATGGTCTCAAATTGTGCCCTGTTGCACTTTATCAATTTCATGCATTAGAATTTTTAACACATATATCAACACTGGTGCAAATTATTAGGTCCATATTGTATTTTTACTTCCAAAAGGAGAAATCAAAGTAGAAAAGCAAAAAATATTGCTTTATTACTTACTTACTAGCACTATACAATATCGATACGTAAAAAAAGCAATTTCAGTAAATGAAGTGTCCAATTTTATTTTCTTTTGTTTTAAAGAACATTGTTGTACATCATTCTCTCTCTCGTTGTAGCTGAACCACAATATTGTGCCACCGTTATGATGTAACTAAATATCACTAGAAGGGGGTTTGAATAGGGATTTTACTGTTTAAAAATATTTCTCACGTGTTTTGAAATGCTATCCTCTCTAAGAGGATGCGAACTCGAGGACGGTTATTTAAACCGTTAAATTTGTGCTAAGTAAAAGAAAGATAAATTGTAGAGAATGACACACAACTTTTATACTAGTTCACCCAATGAAGGCTACGTCCAGTCCTCACACACTTGTGAGATTTTACTAATGGTCAAACTGATCAACCTCTCACAGAGGATGATTACATTTTGTGTATTCTTTAGTCTCGCCAAGTTTACAATCTTGTTTCTAACAAGTTTCAAATATTTCCAAGTGTAACTCACGTGGAAATTACAATGTAATTTGAATAAGATTGTTTCTCTTTACTTATACACTTTCTCAAAAGATATTTCAAAGATCTAGTGTCGGATTATAGAAAGTATAAAGAGAGGATTGAAATTGCTCTTGATAGCTTTAAGATTCTTGATCTTTTTATGCAAAGTTATTGTGTATCTTATAATTAAGAGCTCCATGCCTTTTATAGAAGTCTTGTGATGATCTTTCCATGTGACAAGCTTTTTATGATCGTTGGAGATTCAATAAAAAAACCCTAGGTTTTTTTATCATATTTACAGAATTGTCATCCAGCTGTCCTTGGACAGATTCAGTCCATCCTTCAGCAGGAGGATCAAACTCCTTGGAACTTGGTCTTGAGCTGTCCTTTTCTTTTCTCATTCTTCAAGACATGTAAGGCTATATCTTTGAATTTGTGGGCTTCAACCTTTCTGAAAGTTGAAGTGCTAGGTCGTTTTCAACTTTTGAGAATGATGTTGACAATAAACCATCCTCTTACATCATACTGCCATCCTCGTACCTTGTACATCCCATCCTCTTTCACGTGGTTCAGAATTCATTTCTTCAAGACATGTGAAGGCTTCTACAATAGGCTTGTTTGTTGTTGCCTTTCTGTAGATTGACTCTACATCATTTTCAATCATACAAGAATGATATATAGGTCTGCTTTTAGCATTTGCACATGATAGGATGGGTTGCTTTCAACATTTGTGAATGATGTGGACTTTATAGAACCGTCCTCCAACCTAGTACAATCCAACCTCGTACCTATCCATTTTGCCTTCTGACTTTTTTATATCAAATGTTTTATTTATTCATATTACTTTGTCTTCTATTAATGATTAAAAAACATTTGTTTTAGTGAGGATGAGATTTTTACAATTTTGAAGCTTCATCCTCTTTACGAGGTCATCCTCTCGTATTTCAATCTTCCAGATTTGAATCAGATTTTTCTCCTTTTTGTCTTATTGATGATTAACCTGTTTTCTTATAAGAATTCACTCAAAAGCACAAATTAGTCATTAACCACAATCATAATATTTTAGACAATTTTTGTTATCATTAAAACCAATAGAGAGATTTTGTCTCAACATGTTAAAAATCTTTATTGTACGATATGTGCTTTCTCACACATAGTCTAAATTTATCTAATTGTGATTTTCCTATTTGCCTCTTCTTATTTGTGAGCTTTTTGATTTTAGAGGTAAATTCGTCTCTTTGTTTGTTCTAGAGGAAACAAGGAGAGAGGTCCACGAAGCACAACATCACATAGAGTTGCTGACAATGAAAGTGGACCATAGATATTTATAAAAATGTCAGGCTGCTTGTGTATGAGTCCTACCAACCAACAACTACCCATGTGAGTTGATGCCATATATCAGATTTTACGTTTAATTGCAATTTTGTTCATCTCTTACTCAATTCACATAATTAATCTTATATTTTAAAAGTTGAAAATTTCGGTCCCTCTCTCAAATTTTTTGAAAAAAAATATGACGATTTGAACATATTTATAAATAATGTAACATACAATTTTATAATATATAGTCATCTAGATACATTAGTTATTTATATGTCATTCATTAAATTAAAAATATAAAAAAAAAATTCGAAATTGAAAGTTAAGTTTTATGTTTTAATCAAATAATGAAATGAGTTAATTAATTTATTTTTAATTTTAAAAAATGCTTACCACTACATGATACATCCGCACTATTTGGCAACATCACCATTTTTTTTAATTAAAAAAATACATTAACGATGTTTTAAAAAGTTTTTGAAAATTGCAAGGGTATGAACCAAAAAATTAGACTTAATTACAGTTTTGGTTCTATATTTATACTGATTCACAGAATTGGTCCTCATACTTTATAAGTCGACAGTTTTGGTCCCTCACTCTGATTTTTAAACTAAAAAATGATGATTTAATATATTTTAAATAACGTGACATACAATTCTATGATATAGAACCATCTAGACTCATTAATTAATTATTCATATGTCCTTTGTATGATAGTATTTGTCTCTTGTATGATAATTATTTTGAAATTTTTATCAGTAAGATTTTGTCTCGTATATGATAATTCAATCTTATAAAAAATAATTTATTAATTGAATTATAATTATTTGAAAAATTTATCGAAGATAACTTATTTATGTGTGATAATTCAATTTCAAAAGTGACAACTGTGGCACCCAAAATCCAAAAATAATATATATATAATTTGTATCATATTTCTATAAATTGCAGCGGATAAATAAAAATCTATTTCCAAAAAAATAAAACATTTATTTAAATTTAGGAATATCACGTTTCTCAAAAATCAAAAGGAACAATTTAAACTTCTTTATCTCCTATAAAATAGTGCAACCTTAATAAGCATTGATTTAAGTATAGTTACCTGATTTAATTCTAAAAACTTCTTTGCATTTCTCAACTCTTTCTCTCACTATCTTCAACAAACCCTAATCTCCAAAAACCCTACATTCATTTCTCTCGTTCTATTCTCTTTCCAAATCATTTCAGTTTGCGATTTCAATTTCTATTTTGGTAATCTTGCTTGTTAAGTGTCATTTTCGTGATTTGCTGAATGAGATTGTGGGTTTGAGATTTGTTCTATTTTGTTCTGTTTTTGAGCTGATATGAGTGGGTTTGCGATTGGCTGAATGAGGTTGTATACTCCTGCTTTTCTTGTGGGTTTGCAAATGCTTGGTAGGATTACGTCAAAGCATGGGGGAAAACCTGAAATGGGTGAGGTGAGTTTGTGGAAGTTTACGTTTACTCATTTTGTTTAGTTGAAGTAGAATTTTTTTTATGCATCTTGCATGTAATGCATTGCAGGCTTACCCATTTTTCAATATTTAGACCATTTAATTCTAATATTTTATAATATTTTTATATACATTTTATAGTTTTCTTCTTCACCCTTTTACAATGGAATTGTATTATATGTTGATCTCTATCTGCTGGTTTATAAGATTGTTTTATTGGCATTGAAGACTGGGGAAATCACATACACCATATATTGGCTTGTTCTGCTAGATGAAAGGGACAAAAACAATAAACCACCAAGCGTTAGTGGGGTTGGTTAGATAGATCAGACGACCATAATTCCCTATCATGTATTAAGTTCGAAGATAATTATGATGAAAAGAATTATGCCAAAGTGATCCTACCTATGATTGTATGTCATGGATTGATATTATTTGCTTAAAAAACTTTGTTGATGTCATCATAGTACACAGAAATCTCTCCAGTGTTCATCATAGTACATGTCGGGCTTATAGTTTCTATCATTGTTTATTCATGGTAGTGGGATAATGCTGCATGAACATAACACATTTTACTAAGTTTTGCTGCACACTTGATATATGTTTGCAGCATACTTTTTTAAGCATCTATTATTATTGTTCATTTCATCCGTCATCTCACAAAATCGTAAAAATTAAGTTTCAAATCGTTCTTCCATCTCAAGTAAATGAATATTGTCCATCATCAAAATTTCCTCGAAATCCATTTCCTTAGAAATTAGAATTGAGTGTCTTTGATGTTTGATCTAGTTTTAGAGAAAAAGATGAGAAGTTGTTATTATGCTGTGTTGGAAGAAGACAAGGTGATGCATGTAATAAGCGATTCATTCACACGACACACTATCCTTCAAACAAGTGGAAATATAGAAAAGTAATACTACATTATGATAGTTGTTTAAGTGAAAGGTGAATCTATTTTGCAATTTTGGTAAGTATGTACTATTATGGTAGAAGGCACTGTGAAAAGCATGTTTGTTGGTTGGTAAGTAAGTTTGATTAGAGACGTGAACCAGTGCCTTTCTGCTTCATTCTATTTTATCAGTATATAAACAAACTACTTTAGACATTACGGATTCACATGATGTTTTTCTACAAGGTACCTATACTTTACCAAAAGCAAAATGATAAAGTAGATATATTTCGTACAAGTATATTTTTACAAGTATATTTCCAATGCTTCATTTTCTCAAATATTGATTTAAGAGTGTGATTATTAAGTTATAAGAATTTGAATTAAAAGTTTGATTATTAAGTTTGTTTTTGTTTAATTTTAGATGCTTTTTATATGTTGTTACTTACTTTGCAGTGTGCATGATTCAAAAATGAGTATGTCACAAAGTCCATGTCCTATAGTGGAATCAAAGCTCTTTAGTAACATGGAGGAGAATGATAAGCTAAATTTTTGTGAAGAATGTGTCACCAATTACGAAAAAGAAGCTGAATTGTTCAAATCAGGACAAAAGAATCTGTTGCCTTCATGGCTTGAGTCTCATACCACAAAAGCTCATTAGAAGGTAGCAAAATTTTAGCTTTTTTTCCATCTTGTGAAACACGATAAGAGACTAAAAGCTAACTCCAAAAAAATTATATTATCTCAAAGACAAACCAATCCAATTATTATGACATAGCTAAAGTCACAAACACACGAATATTTGTTTAAATACGAATTTTCATTAATCCAGAAATGGCACATTTATTGTTGTCAATAGATCTTAGTCATTGGACCAAAATTCGATAGTTCATATTCCAATTTCACCAAACCAAATTTAAAAATACAATCTCATCTAGCTCTATTGTATTGTTTGAGTGCCAAAAAATCTCCAAATCTCTATTAGGTGGATGTTTGCATTGTCTTATTTAACAAAACCTTGAAGGAACACAAATATTATACAAAACTTGAAAGGAACCCCATTCTTTGCCGGCATAGTGAAGACATTAGAGCTGTTAAAGGATGGGCAAGACAAATTTTTTTTGGGTTTAATCTACCTTCACAATCACAATCCACCTATTATACATAGGGATCTGAAATGTGATAATATATTTATAAATGACAACCAAGCAGAAGTTAAGATTGGAGATCTGGGGCTGGCAACTCTCTTTAAGATTGTTCTCAATTGTTGTAAGCGAGACTCTCTACCTTGCTTCTCTTTACTAAACTTCTCTCTCTTTCTCCAATCAACTTTCTCTTCCCCCTATTCTTTCCTTTCCGATTATTCTTTACTTTACTTTACTTCATTTATTCCTACGCACAAGAACTTTTCTCTTTTCTTCGTCTATCAATCTTATTTGAGGACATATAATGAATCCTTTTGATTCTGTAACTGTAAGTTCCTTATTAAATTATTCTTATGCTTATAAAAAAATTAAAGTGTATTATTTATTCTTGTACTTTTAATTGTATGATATGAATTCTAATTCCAATTTCAATTCCAATTCAATTAGTAATCATCTTTACTGCCCAATTAATATGAGAATTATAGAAATCAATTAGTAATTATTAATTAAAGTACAAAATCACTATGCAATAAGTTTAATGGATGACTATAAGACCTACTGCTACAATTATTCTCAAGAATTATATTGAAGATAAGAGCAATATGCATTTTTTTTTATCGTGGACGGATGTGATTATTATTTGAGTTGATATATTTCGTTTTTAAATGACACTAATTTATTTTACAAACTACATCTAGGTGGATATAATTTTTATTAAAAATAAATTCTTAAGTGTTTTTAAGTCTTAACTCAAGAGTACATTATTAAGTTGTACATTATGTCTCGAGTTTGAACTGAAAATTTTCTTAAGTGCTTTTCCACTAAATTGGTATGTCAATATATCTGAGTCGGTACAACACGTATTAAGATAAAAAATAATTAAAAAATGAATTTTAATTAAGTTTATAGTTGTACAAAGTTTGATATTTTATTTAAATTATATTTTAATACTTTTGAAAGGACTAGAATTTTATAATTTTAAGATCCAAACGTATCTATTATATTATGGTCATCATTTTTGTTTAATAAATCAATAAAAAAGTCAATCAATTTTAGTTTGTTGATATTATTATTGATTGAAAATAATATTACTATTTTAAATCATTAATAATGTTAGATCAATTACTTCATAAAATATAATATGAGATCACTTCTAGAAATATAATGAAAACTAAATTAAAGAAGAAAGTGGAAGGACTAAAAGTTATGGCATCAGAACTTGCTTTCTTTTTGTAGGCCCTCACATTATACATATTATTTTATTGCAAGCATCAAAACTTGCTCAGAAAAGTGAAGAAAAAAAATAAAATTAAAAGAATAAAGTGGAAGGACTAAAAGTTATGGCATCAGTTCCACATGGACCCCACTATTTTATATTCTTTTTCTCCTTCTTGTTTGGGAAAAGGAAACCCAACAACTCCATTTAGTCTACTCTCTTCATTCTCCCTGACAACTCCCTCTCACTAAGTTACAACTCTCCCTCATTCACACACAACTCTACCTCAGTCTCCCTCACAATTCTACCTCTGTCTCCCTCACTCAGTCAAAACTCCCTTTAGTCTACTCTCTTAAGTCTCCCTCACAACTCCCTCTCACTAAGTCACAACTCTCCCTCACTCACTCACAACTCTACCTCAATCCCCCTAACAACTCCCTCTCACTCTCATTCGTCGCCACTCCGTCTCCGTCGCTGCCTCCGTCTCAGCCGTCGCCGCCTCCGCCATGAAGATGAAAAACATCTGTTTACTTGTTTTTTTTTTCTAATACTTTCATCATCTATTTTGTTTCTTTCTTCTCACTTTTCTTACTCATCAAACGGTGATAAAATAGACCATTTACCTCAACAACCAGAGGTTAAATTCAACCAATACTCTGGTTACATTCACCGTTGTGAGATCAGAAAAAGATTTTTATTTTTATATTTTGTTGAAAGCTGAAGTGCAGCAAAATTAAAAACCAGTAGTTAGTAGTTATGCGGCTACCATGAGGTAATATATAAATTCAACCACTGAAATTAAATAATAATAAAAATTACTTTGAAATTTAATTAACAATATGTCGTGGGTTTTGAAGGGCAGGGTTGTTCTTCCGTCAGACTTGGTGTTTTCCAGGAGCTTGGTCCTTTTAAACCAACTGAACAAGGTTTGACCAAAAACAACTACAGTTGGAACAAAGGTAATTAGAAAAATCAATTTTGTATAATTTTAGTAACATTTTTTTGCATACCTAATATTGTTTTCCATTTTGATAACATTGCAAAGGCGAACATGCTCTATTTGGATTCACCCGCTGGCGCTGACTTTTCATACTCCGCCAACAAATCATTCGACATCCTTGTGACCGATGAAATGACATGTATTTTTATTTTTCTTGTGCAAATTAGCCTGAGAATAATTCCTAAAATGTTGAGTTGAGCTTATTAATAATAATCCATTAAACTACAGTTTCATAAACTACATAGAATAAACATGGTTTTATTATGTTCTTGATTAACTTAGATCATTAAATACAAGTGATTAACATAAATTGTGTTTAGTTGAATATTTACATTTTATTTAAAACTATATTTGATTTTAGAGGGTAAAAGTAGATTGATTCATATAAAAAACAATTTCAACATAATTCATGTAACTATTACTAAAAACCATAATTTCAACATAATTCATTTACTCATCAAAACATGGACTTTTACTTGTTTTGAATTTATATTATTATATTAACTTTATGGATGTTCGACACTATCTCTGTAACATACTAAGAGATATCTTTTTTCTACAATTGGTTCAAAAATTTCACATTACAAAAATAATGAGTTCTTAATCACTGGGAGAAGCTATACAAAGTAGTATTTTTATTTGTGTTATAAATATAATGTTTATTTTTGGAGGTTCTATTGGATGATAATGGATGCTTATTGGTTTCTGGTCACTTTGCACCCCAACTTGCATAACTCATTTTTTACAAAACCAAACCAACATTAATGTAAAGGGAATAGCGTGAGTACAAATATATGAAATAAATTAATAATTCTTATACTGTAACAAGACAGTAGCATTTAGTTGATACAATTAACGTGTATTTTCTGTTTTCATATTTGCAGATAGGTAACCCCCTCCTAGAGTTTAACACATAATACAACTCTAGGGGGCAATTTTTGTGGTCAAATGGGTTGATAACACATTCAACCTATGAGTTAGTCACAAAAGTTTGCAACCATTCCCGAATTACAAGGTAATATAGAAGTGGAGCGGTTCCTTCCAGTTGTGTAGAAGTTATTAATCGATTGAATCGGGAGGTTAGTAGATATATATTTTTTATATTCTGTTATTTGAACATAGAAGATAAAACCCTTCCATTAGAATAACACTTTATTATTTTTGTATAGCTTGGTAGCTACATCGATGATTTCGATGTTGGTCGGGATATGTGCCGACCACTAGGACAACATATGGACTCCACCTGTATAAGAACTTCATCCCCTTCTTCTTTTTTATATAAACCTCTTTTGTTCTCCTTGTTCATATCTTATGCTTTCTTTTATGTAGGGTTAGCATGGAAAAGAAGAGAGCTTTTTGTCTCGAAGATAAAATATTAATACCTTAAGATAAAGGAGTTCAAAGCTCTCACACTAGGATTCTCGTGGCAAACTTGTGGGCAAATTTATAATTGAAATTTGAATTATCATTAGAGTTTTAACTTTATTATTATATACTTCAAACTACCTTGTGTTATTTTAGATTGAATAAATAAAGTCATATTAATTCAATTAATATTGATTTTGTCTTCCCAATAAATCGACTTCTGGAATTATTATCTTTTAATTGGAAATATATTCAAGTTTTTATTGAAAAATTGATTATATTTTATTAGATCGGTATTGGATTGCTAATACCATTTTCATTTTATTACAGAGCTATCTGGTATGACAGCAACAGTATTGAAAATTCAACCATATCTTTTCTAGGAACACTTGTTAAATCAGTTGTTAGAGTTATGGTATTTAGGTTAGTAAGTTTTTTTCTCTAACTTTTTAGTTAGTCTTTGCATCATATTCTTTTCAATACTTTTTAGGAACACTTGTTCTATATATTTTAAGCTAAACAATTTTTTGTGCAGTGGAGATCAAGATTATGTCATATTATTCTTTAGCACCCAATCTTTATTGGATGGATTAGCTAAGGACCTTGGGTTGTACGTTTGGCCTTATAGACCATGGTATATATTTATAAATGTTATAAGATTTTTATTCTATGATCTATTGATTATGTGTTGGTGGTTGACTAAAATCAACCCTCAAATTCTATCATTTTTTTGTGCTGTGTTTGTTGTTAAACTCTAAACAAGGTGTGCTCTAAATAAGGTGTTAGAGGTAAATTTTTACTTTTTGTTGATGATTGAATGTTCGATAACACTGTGGATGTCAATGAGAGCATTTTTGCTGTGAATATATAAGAGACCCTAAATTATAAACAATTAATTTTCACGTTATCATTTATTGTAACATATATAAGAGACCCTAAATTAAAACAATCAATTTATTGTCATGAGAATTTGCTGTGTAATATATAGAGACCCTAAAAGTTATTACCTTTAGTTGATACCGTAAAAAATTTCCTTTGATTCCCAATCAATCATATATAAATGGGATATGGATGCCAAAGACGTGTATTAATAATATAAATTTAGACTTTCATTCAATCTTTAACTATTCAATATAGTGGCCAGGCGAGTTATAATTGATAACAATATAAACCAACTTTATAATACCAGTGCATTACTTTTATTCTTATGTGATATATTTCACTTTCAATTACTTGAACAATAAGAAAATAAGTAAAAATGCAGACGCAAAACGTTTTCCATTTTTTACAAATCAGTGTTATATTGTTCCACAAAAAATTATGGCCTTTATTAGAAAAATTTAATTTATATATAAATGTAAATGAATTTTTACATTCTTAATCAATCACATCTGGTATATAAATTATTTTTTTTTAAAAAAACTTAGATTTTTACTGATTTTTTTACTTTTGTCATAATTATTTATAAAGTCACTTACAAAATTTATCATGATGTGACAATTGTGTAAAATATTTTACACTGTCACTGTTATCATGGTATATCGATTGTGTAATTTTTTTTTTTATATAACAATACATGAAAATTAAACTCTTATTGAAATATTTGTCTATAAGTGTCTTTGTCATTAGATTGAATATTTTGTCTTTGAGCTAAATTTGAGACATGTTGTGTAAGTTTGTGATGAAATTTATTATTCATTTCTAACCGCAAAAAAAAAAAAAAGTGTATGTATATAATATAGGGATCTATAAGTCATTATTATTAAATAACATTTTTCTTTTCTTTCACTTTCATTCAAATCAAACAATTGAGAAATTAATCTCACTTTTTTCACTTAATATTCACCCACTTTCATTCATTTAACATATTTTCTTTTACTCTATTTACAATCAAGGATTAATATTTTTTTATAGTCAAAATTCTAATATGAATCATAATATATTATAGATCAATATTTAAAATATTTAAAAATTTCAATATTCACCAAATGTATATATTTAAGTAAATATTAATATCATTTTTATGACTCACTACGCCAAAAATGAAACTTAACAGCGCCCATTTTACAGCGCTTGCTCAAACACAAGGCGCTGTTGTAAATATATTTAAAAAATAACGGAGCCTTTTACAGCGCTTTTGATGACAAGCGTTGTTGTAGGTCATATACGTTTGCGCATAACGTTATAAGGCTTTTAACAGCGCTTGTCAAAAAAGCGCTGTAAAGGAAGCGCTTTCGCGTATCAGTTACATCGCTTTTTTCACAAGCGCTGTAAACACATGCGCTTCCAAAATATTTGAACTTACCTAATACATCGCTTTTTGCACAAAGCGCTGTAAAATTAACGCGCTTTCATTAATGTAACTACCTATTACAGTGCTTTTTTCCACAAGCGCTGTAAACTACATCTTTCAAATAATTAATATATGTTGGAAACCCCTCATATCCTCTACATCTTTCAAAATAATTATATACGTTGGGAACCTAATATCCTCTACGTACTGTGCGGCCATCTACGTTGTCTCAGTATTTTTTACAACATGATCTGTTATGTTTTGTTATATATATATATAGTATATATATATTAAATCTACTAAAAATTGTTATATATATGGTAAAATCTCTTCTACACATGATCTATTATGTTTTTTGAAATTGTCAAAAATTGTCAAAAACTCATACCACATGATCTGTTATGTTTTGAAATTGTTAGTTGATATTCCTTTCTTTTTGAAACTTGTTGATATGTTTTGAAAGCTTATTATTTTTTTTACTGCATTTATATAGGTGGTATAATATGAATAGGAAATGGATTTCAGCCAATCGATTGTCAAAAGAGTATGAAATTGGAGTAAAGGAGTTTGTTGAGTTTGGAGTGAAGAATGCAAAAGATCCAAATAGCGTAGTTTGTCCTTGTTTAAAATGTTGTTTTGGAAAACGTGTTAGAGAAGATGAATTAGAAGGACATCTAGTATGTAATGGAATTGATCAAAGCTACACATGTTGGATAAGACATGGTGAAAAAAAAGGAAACATTAATTTTGAGAATAGTTCGACATATCCTTCAACTGACTTCGATATAGATACATATGAGCCGAACCGAGTTGATGAGATCGCAAAAGCAGTTGAAGAAGATCTTCGAGATTGTCCTAAAATGTTTGAAAAGTTTGTTGAGTGATGCAGAGTAAGAATTATATAATGGTTGTACTAAATTCACAAGACTGTCGGTGATATTAAAGTTGTACAACTTAAAAGCGAGTAATGGATGGTCTGATAAAAGTTTACAGAATTATTAACACTCATAAAAGATATGTTTGCCAGATGATAATGAACTTCCCAGTCGAACCTACGAGGCTAAACGGATTTGGTGTTCTATTGGAATGAGTTACGAAAGGATTCATGCATGTCCTAACGATTGCATTTTTTTCGAAACGAATATGAACTACTTAAGGCGTGTCCGAAATGCAATGTCTCTCGATATAAGAAGAAAGAATCTACTCCAGCAAAAGTCGTGTGGTATTTTCCTATAATACCAAGATTTAGGCGCATGTATCGCAGTGAAGAAGATTCAAAACACTTGACATGGCATGCAAATGAAAGAATTAGAGATGGAATGTTTCGACACCCTGCAGAATTCCCACAATGGGCAAAAATTGATCACGAGTATCCTGAATTCGGGATAGAGTCCAGAAATCTAAGACTTGCACTTTCTACTGATGGAATGAATCCACATGGTTTTCAAGCATCTCACATAGCACGTGGCCTGTGATTTTGGTAATATATAACCTACCTCCATGGTTATGTATAAAGCGTAAGTTTATGATGTCGTCTCTGTTAATTTCTGGACCCAAACAACCGGGGAATGATATTTGACGTATACTTGACTCCTTTAATTGAAGATTTAAAAATTATGTGAGAGACATGTGTGGAAGTTTATGATGCGTATAGGAAAGAGTGTTTCAATTTGAGGGCTATGTTGTTCGGCACAATTAATGATTTTCCAGCATATGGTAATTTATCAGGAATATAGCATTAAAGGTCAGTGTGCATGTCCTATATGTGAAGAGAGTACAAATTGGATGCGGTTGAAAACATTGTAAGAAAAATGTGTTTCTTGGACATCATAGATTTTTACCTTATAGTCATCAATATCGTGGGTGGAGAAATGCATTCAACGGAAAAATCAGAGGAAGGTAAAGCTCCTTTAGCATCGACTGGATATCAATACTTGAAAAAGTACAAGGTTTGACCAATAAATTTGGCAAACCTTTTGCGGGAGAGCTGGTGAAAACTGGGTGGAAGAAAAAGTCAATTTTCTTTGAATTGCCATATTGGAAGTCATTGTATATAAGACATTTCCTCGATGTGATGCATACTGAAAAAAATGTATTTGATAGTGTTATTGGTACGTTACTCAATGTTCCAGGAAAGTCTAAAGATGGCGTCAATGCAAGATTGGACTTGGTCGATATGGGAATAAGAAATGAACTGGCTCCAGTATGTTGGTATCAGTGACCTCGCAATAAAGAAAATATATCAGTTTTCGTTACCAAATTAATCTGTATCAAGCGCACAGCGGAAATTAAATTTTGAGGCATGCAATGTTAGCAATATAGAAAATTAAAGAGAGAGAGTTAGAGAAGAAGACACAGAGATTTATCCTGGTTCGGTTGTTCCACAACAACCTACGTCCAGTCCTGAAAAATCCAATCGGATTTCAGATTTTCTTCTCCTTCAATAGAAAGAATCAATTACAAAGATTTTCCAGTTTCCTCCCTGAAACCTATCAATCTCTAATTATATCTTTCCTATTGAATACCCTCTGATCCTTGAAGACACTCAGCAGCCTATCACAGAATCAAAGTGCGACTCTTTCTTGTTGAATCCTCTCAACCAAGAAAGTAGCCACCAGTTTCGAGCTGGCTTTTCTTGCGTTCTATTTTGTTCAAAGTTTGATTACAGAAAGAATAAAGATTGTAAAACAAAAGGGTCTTCAATCTTATGAATGTTGCTCTTCACAAATCTGGATGTTCATGGATTGTTCTTGAGCACATTATCATTTCTCTTAGATTGTCAACAAACTGCATTGAGATCTGTAATCACAATTATGAAGATGTTAGTTTGTTGTTATGAACAGCTAAGAGCGTTGTGAGAAATTATGAAGGTTATGAAATGTTATGTAAAAGTTCTCAGTAGTTGTTAGAATAAAGATTGAAAGACATCTTATATAGTTTCTGAAAAAACCACTTACGAAATCGATTTCCCAATCGATTTTGTAAAGTTATAAAATGAGCTAAATCGATTTGCCAATCGATTATCGCGATCTTGGTTTTCTTTAATCTTGAAACTATACAAGCTAATCGATTTACCAATCGATTCTTTAAAAACAACACTTTTCAGCAGAACATGTCCAGACCTGTATAAATCGATTGCCTAATCGATTTCTGGGAATCTGTTTTGATAAAACTATTTTCAATCGATTACTCAATCGATTTGCCAAACTTCTGAGTTCACTGTGTTTTCAACAAGTTTATTTCAATCGATTTGCCAATCGATTGTTTTCAAAACAGTGGCTCAGGTTTTTAATGTCAATCGATTTGCCAATCGATTGTTTTCAAAACAGTGATCAGTTTTAATATCAATCGATTTGCCAATCGATTGTTTCAAAACAGTGGCTCACCTATTTGATATCAATCGACTCGTCAATCGATGTGATTCAAAGTATTGATTCAGTTTTAATATCAATCGATTTGCCAATCGATTGTTTTCAAAACAGAGACTCAGCTATTTGACATCAATCGACTTGTCAATCGATTTGGTGGCATGTTCCTGAAAAGTTTTTACCTGGTGTTTAGTTCAATCGATTTCCCAATCGATTGCAACCAAACTTAATCAAAATTGAAAGTGTTAACAATTGATTGTCCAATCGATTGTATTTGTCACAGGTGAGGTCATTTTTCAAATGATATTTTATCAATCGATTTGCCAATCGATTCCCTCAGCACTGGAGTGCCACTGTGACTCATTCAATCGATTACCAATCGATGTGTTACCATCAGGTTTGTTTTGTGAAATGTTCAATCGATTTACCAATCGATTTGCTCCAAATCAGAGGCTACTGACTTGTGCATTTTTCATTTTTAATTGATCTAATCGATTGCTAATCGATTGCACATTCACAAACACTTAAGATTTCCTTACACCCTTGTTATGAAATCGATTTCCCAATCGATTTACATATTCAGAATTCAACTTTTGTTGATTTCTTGTGTTCCAAGCTATTTGATCCAAGTGTGTAGGATTTGATTATGGTTCCTGAAATCTTGCTCAATTCAAATATTAGATTTATCATGCATTGTATGAACATTGTTGAATTATTAATTATGTCAAAAATTAGGAATTAAAGGATCAAAAATCCAACAATCTCCCCCTTTTTGGCATAATTGACAATTCAACCAAATTGTAACTTGAGCAGTTTCAGATTAACATTTAATAGCATTATAAAGTTATTGTTGAATGATCAGATCAGAGCAGAGCATGTAGAACATGTATCAGAACATATCAGATCATATTAATACAACATACATTAATACAACATACATTATCAGAAAAAAAATCAAAACAATATAGGCATAAGCAGTTCATCAAGTTATAATTGTTCTCCCCCTATGTCATTTAAGACAAAAAGGCAGAAAAATAATTTCTCCCCCTATGTTACATAACATAAGCATTGGGTTTGAAATTATTTAACTTGTGAAAAAAAACTGTCAACACAATCAAAGCAGGTTATGAACATATCACATGAATGCATAGATAAGGAATAAACTGTCATATTCATTTGATTAAAATCACTGGAATACAGCAAGACATGGCAAAAACAGCAAGAATCCTAAGAACCTATTCTCCTAAGCTAGGCTGGGGCTCACTATCATCTAGGGAAGGGGCTGAGACCGCTGTATTACCCTCAGCAGGTGTCTCCTCTTCGTGAGTCTCAGGGTTAACTAAGGGATCTAGGTTAGGTTCCTCAGCTGCTTGACGACCGATGTCTGCCACATCTTCAAATGAGAGCTTGATGCCAAGGTGTGTCTGAATCTCATCCACAGATTGAACAACTGCAGTCAAGGAGGTTTGCATAGTCCTTAGACGTGCTTCCACTCTGGACTGAAATTCCAACACTTGAGCATTATGGGCCATCTGAGCTTCAATGAATTCCAAGATTTTATCAACATAAGCAGGAGGAGCAGAGACAGTTTCTGGTTGAGAAGGAGGTGGAGGTGGAGGCTGTGCCGGTTCAGCTGCAGGCTGGGATCTCATCCAAATACCTTGTACCCTTTTCAATTGCATCTGATTTACAATTGATTCTCCAAAAACTAGGGTGGTCTTCACAGTTTCTTCATTAACCAAAGACACCTTAAATCGTTTGAGAATCTTAGTGATCAATTGCGGATACGGTAGCATGAGTTTCGTCTGCGAAGCTTCCAACATATGCCTGAGCACTATCCATGTCCAACTCATCCTTAGTTCCTTTGATAATCCCCACAGCAGTAGTATGTCCAACTTTTGAACTACTGCGTGGTTTCCGGATCTGGGCACTAACATGCGTGTCAAAGCGTACATCAACATACGATGCTGGACCTTCATTTGACCAATGGGTAGTGAAACCGATTCAACAAACCCATCAACCATCAGGTCTTTGACAGCTGTGTGTCTATCCATTGTCTCTTCCCATCCTTGATCAGCAGTATCAGCCTCAGAACTTCCATCAATGGATTTGCCATAGAAGGGCAATCCTGATAATGTAGAGAAGTCGTCAAAACTCATAGTGATCTTCTTGCCTTTAACCTGAGTAGTGAAGCCGTCTTCTGTTAACTTGAACGACGAGTAGAACTCTCTGATTAGCTTAGGATAACAATCAAGCGTAGAAGAAAGAAAGTTTTGAAGACCATGGAATCGAAGATGATTCTGAAAAGTAAACTCTACACTGTCAAAATAGGGAAAATCCATTGTCCTAGCTTCATGGATTTTTCTCTTTATAAAATCAGGTGAGATGAATGATTGAGGTTCCTTTTCCTTTGTTGGTGCAGGGACCTTTTTAGCAGGCGGTGAAGAAACGGTTTTCTTCTTTGCTGGGGGTGAAGGAATGACTTGCTTCTTTTTCTTTTGAGCAACCTCTTTCATTGCATCAGCCAACAATTTTTCAGTAGGAGGTTCCTTTCTTTTCTTGGTCTTATCTGGAATAGGAGCAGGAGCCTTTCCTTTGTCCTTCGCAAGAATTTTGTGTGTGGGAATTGGAACTCTTTTGGTTAGTGTTTGAGGTGGTGAGGGAGTTTCACTAGTAGAGGATGAAGATGGTGAGGGAGTGTGTGCCTGAGTTTGCTTTACACGAGCCATGATTCACAAAATAATTGATTGAATGTAGGTAGATAGAATGAATAACTTGAAGAATATGCAGATCAATAACGCAGATTGAGTGAAAAACTGAAGCTTTCTGGAAAAACTGGAAAACTGGGATGAAGAAATCGATTTTGTCCTTTCGTTTTTATACTTTAACCCTTGTCAATCGATTGCCCAATCGATTGAGTTACCGTTACACCGAATCCTTAATCGATTTCGTAATTATTAAGTCCAACGGCTAGTTAAAAATCCACAACGGTCATATTCCTAATCGATTCCCAAATCGATTGTCCGTTTTACTAAATCGATGTCCAAATCGATTGGCCCATATGTCAAAAAAAACTGAACACTGAATCAATCGATTTCCAAATCGATGCTCGGGATTTTTACACAATATTTTCCAAAAAACTGAACTCTGGGCTTACCAATCGATTTCCAAATCGATTTTATAAACACTCTTCATCAAGTAATCGATTTCCAAATCGATTAATCTGGACACTTCACTGATAAATACCCAAAATCACAGAAAAACTTATATCTCACTAGGATCAATGATCCCTAGTTTCATCCTTATGTTCAAAAAACTTTCCTTTGGTAATGCTTTCGTGAAGATATCTGCTAGTTGTTCTGTAGTATTCACATATTCAAGTTTGATAACTCCATTCTGAAAATGATCTCTTATGAAGTGATGCCTTACCTCAATATGTTTTGTCCTTGAATGCATTACTGGGTTCTTTGTTATGCTGATAGCACTGGTGTTGTCACACATGATCGGCACTGTTCCCAAATCAACACCAAAGTCCATTAGGTGCTGTTTCATCCACAAGATTTGAGCACAACAGCTCCCAGCTGCTATGTATTCGGCTTCTGCAGTAGACAAAGCAATACTTGTTTGCTTTTTACTAAACCAGGACACTAGTGAATTACCAAGTAGATGACATGTACCTGAAGTGCTTTTTCTGTCAAGCTTACATCCAGCAAAATCTGAGTCTGAATACCCAACCAAAGTACATGTTGAACCTTTTGGATACCACAAACCAAGGTTCTTAGTACCTACTAAGTATCTGAAAAATCCTCTTTACTGCAGTGAGGTGAGATTCCTTCGGATTCGATTGATACCGTGCACACATGCAAACGCTGAACATAATATCGGGTCGGCTTGCTGTAAGATAGAGCAGAGATCCAATCATACCACGAAATCTGGTTACATCTACAGGCTTACCTAACTCATCTCGGTCTAAGGAATTTCCTTGACTCATGGGTGTATCAATGGACTTAAGCTTATCAAAGTTAAATTTCTTTAATAAATCAGAACAATATTTGGATTGACTAATGAAAATGCCTTGCTTGGTTTGGTTAATTTGAAATCCCAAGAAATATGATAGTTCACCCATCATTGACATTTCAAATTTACCTTTCATCAAGTTTTCAAATTCTTTGCAAAGCTTGTCATTTGTTGATCCAAATATAATGTCATCAACATAAATTTGGACCAGCAATATGTCATTTTCAATAGTTTTTGTAAAGAGTGTCTTATCAACATTTCCTCTAGAAAATTTTGTTGAATGAGGAAAGTGCTGAGTTTCTCATACCAAGCTCTTGGAGCTTGTTTCAACCCATAGAGGGCCTTTGAGAGTTTATACACATGGTTAGGAAAATCTGGATTTTCAAAACCTGGTGTTTGGCTCACAAAAACTTCCTCTTGTAGGTCTCCATTAAGAAATGCACTCTTCACATCCATTTGATATAGATTGAAGTCCATGATACATGCATAGGCCAACAAAATCCTTATTGCCTCTAGTCTAGCTACAGGGGCATAGGTCTCATCAAAGTCTATTCCCTCCTCTTGACTATAACCCCTTTGCAACTAATCTGGCCTTATTCCTAGTGATCACACCATTCTCATCTAGCTTATTTCTGAACACCCACCTAGTTCCTATAACATGCTTACCCTCTGGCCTAGGTACCAAGTTCCACACTTTGTTCCTCTCAAACTGGTTTAACTCCTCTTGCATAGCAAGTATCCACTCACTATCTAAAAGGGCTTCCTTAATGTTCTTAGGTTCAATCTGAGACACAAAGGCTGTGAGGTTGCAGAACTCTCTAAGGTTTCCTCTAGTTGACACACCTCTAGAAATGTCACCTATGATGTTGTCTAAGGGGTGGTTTCTATTGAATCTCCATTCCTTAGGTAACTCACTGGTTTCTATAGGTTCTATAGGGTCTGCACTAGTTGGAGGATCAGCTATAGGTTGTTCTAGGGGTTCAGATTCTACAACATCATCCAAAATATCAATAACCTTAGAAGGAGTTTTGTTCAAGTTTTCTGTAAAAGATTCATCAAACTTTACATGAACTGACTCTTCTATGGTTTTTGTTCTTTTGTTGTAGATTCTATAGGCTTTACTAGTTTGGGAGTATCCTAGAAAGATTCCTTCATCTGCCTTAGGGTCAAACTTTCCTAGGTGTTCCTTGCCATTGTTCAAAACAAAGCACTTACAACCAAAAATCCTAAAGTAAGACAGGTTTGGTTTTCTACCCTTGTAAAGCTCATAGGGTGTTTTCTTAAGAAGGGGTCTAATCAGTACTCTATTCACAATATGAGTGGCTGTACTAATTGCATCTGCCCAAAAGTACTTAGGTAGGTTGGAGTCTTTAAGCATGGTCCTAGCTAACTCTTCTAGGGATCTATTTTTCCTCTCCACTACCCCATTCTGCTGTGGTGTCCTAGGGCTGAATACATGTGGTTGATTCCATTTGATTCACAGTAATTTTGAAAAAGATCATTTTGGAATTCACCTCCATGATCACTTTTTATTGAAACAATTTTCAAATCATTCTCATTTTGTACTAAAGCAGCAAACTTTTTGAAAACAGAGAATGTATCACTTTTATGAGATAAAAAGTAAGTCCATGTGAATCTAGAATAATCATCAACCAGCACATATCCATATAGGTTCCCACCTAAACTCTTAACTTGGGCAGGTCCGAAAAGGTCCATGTGAACTAGTTGTAAAACTCTATTTGTTCTAACCAAATCTATAGAGGGAAACGGAGTCTTAACCAGTTTACTCTTCTCACATGAATCACACAACCTATCCTTAGAAAACTTCCTATTGGGGAGTCCTATTACTAGCTGTTTGCTAACAAGCTTATTCAAGTGATTAATATGAATATGAGCAATGCGTTTATGCCACAACCATGTTTCATCTTGATTTGATAACAAGCAACATACAGCACTTGGTACAGAATTGAAATCCAACATATAGATGTTGTTAATTCTGTCACCAATCAGCTTTATGTTTTTGTCATCTTTATGCTCAATAATGCAAGATTGTGATGAAAAACTTACTTGAAAACCTTTGTCACATAGCTGACTTATGCTTAGCAAGTTATGCTTGAGTCCTTCAACATATAATACATTCTTGATCACTGTTGTTGACTCATTGCCTATATCACCAATTCCAATGATTTTTCCTCTATTGTTGTCTCCATATTTGACAAAACCTCCTTCCTTTAATGTCAATGACAGAAATTTGGATTTGTCCCCTGTCATGTGCTTCGAACATCCGCTATCCAAATACCATGAGTGCTTAGTGGATGTCAAGCACACCTGCAAAACAAAATCAGAATTTTGTTTTAGGTCCCCAATCTAAATTGGGTCCTGTTTGGTTAGTGTCAAACACAGATTTCTTTGCTTTCCAAATTTGCTTCCATCCCTTATTGGCTAATTTTTTAAACTTGCAATTTGACACAAAATGTCCATTTCTGCAACAGAAATGACACTTGCCATTAAAGGATGAATGGTAATTTGGCCTAGTAAAGATATCATACATATTCTTAGCAATGGCAGATTTCTGACCATGTTTGACACTTCTGGTTTGCATATAACCAATACCATATCTATTTTTATTCCTTTTAAAATGCATGTTTGGTGTATATCCTAAACCAGATTTTTCATGAACATGTCTCTGATTGCTAAGTATGTCATTCAATTTATCTTTACTATTAGCAAATTTTAACAAATCAGATTTTAATGATGTAACTGTATGTTCAAGTTCAATGCACTTTGCAGATTTTTCTTGTGACTCCTTTTTCAGTTGTTCACATAAATTTTCAATTTCTTTATGCTCAACATTCACTTGTTCAAGCATTTTCTTTGTGCTTAACAACTGTTTTATGGATTTCACATAATCATCATGCAACTCATTGAAAGCTTCTTGAAGTTCATCATATGTAGGATTAAATTGTGAACTAACCTCTTTTTCCGATTCTGAATCTGAATTTGCCATGAGACACATATTGGCTTCTTCTTCATCCGAAGAGGCAGAGGATTCATCATTATCGTTCCAAGCAATATATGCCTTCTTTGTTTTGGTGACTGGTTCTTTGCCTTTTGATTTTGCAGCTTTATTTTTGTTCTGCAATTTGTAGCATTCTGACTTTATGTGACCAGTCTTCCCACATTCATAACATGTAATCTGCTTGTTGTCGCTAGTTTTTGAGCTGGAAGGTTTTCTGAATTTATTATCTTTCTTCTTCAGAAACTTCTTAAATTTCTTAACAAGCAGTCCGATTTCTGGTTCTTCATTGTCACTGCTGGATTCATTTGAGCAGCTATCGGATTCAATTTTTGATTGATTTGCTTGAACCTTCAGAGACAAACCTTTCTTTTTCCTACTTTCCATTTCGGATTCATCCAGTCGTTGTAATTCCATTTCATGTTCCCTTAACTTTCCAAATAGTGTTGCTGTCGTCATCTTTGCAAGATCTCTAGACTCAGCTATGGCTGTTATCTTTGGCTGCCATTCTCTAGTTAAACATCTCATGATCTTTCCAATTTGCTGTTCATTATCCACATCTTTTCCTAGTGCATGCAGGTTGTTGACTATGTGTGTGAATCTTGTCTGCAAATCGCTGATTGACTCTTCTTTCTTCATGCTAAATAATTCATATTCATGCATGAGCGTATTCACACGAGCTCTCTTAACATCAGTAGTACCTTCGTGAGTTTCTTGGAGGATGTCCCACATCTCTTTTGCTGACTTGCAATTGGAAACTCTAAAGAACTCTTCTGCACATAGGGCGGACGTGATGATGTTCTTAGCCTTTGCGTTGAAACCAACCTTCTTCTTGTCATCATCGGACCAGTCGGCTCTAGGCTTGATAATCATTGAGTTGTCAGTTCCTGCAATCTTGGGAATGTACGGACCATTTTCAACAGCATCAAGGATATCTATGCCACTTGCTTCCAGAAATATGAGCATTCGTTGCTTCCAGTACATGTAGGCTGTACCGTTGAAAGCTGGTGGTCGAGCTAACGAAGCGCCTTCTCCCAGAACGTCAGTTGAGGCCATCTTCTTATAAGTTTACCTCTCAAGAAGTTGGCTCTGATACCAATGTTGGGTATCAGTGACCTCGCAATAAAGAAAAATATATCAGTTTTCGTTACCAAATTAATCTGTATCAAGCGCACAGCGGAAATTAAATTTTGAGGCATGCAAAGTTAGCAATATAGAAAATTAAAGAGAGAGAGTTAGAGAAGAAAACACAGAGATTTATCCTGGTTCGGTTGTCAACAACAACCTACGTCCAGTCCTGAAAATCCAA